>JAOSBP010000006.1:24826765-24865400 GCA_027563825.1 Erythroxylum mucronatum | reverse complement strand
CATCTTTTATCTCAGTTCATGCATCAACCCAGGCAGGAGCATTGGGAAGCTGCTTTGAGAGTAGTACGATACTTGAATGGAAATCCAGGACAAGGCATATTATTACAGTCTTTGTCTGACTTACGACTTCTTGGTTGGTGCGACTCAAATTGGGCAGGATGCCCTTTGACTCGTAGGTCGCTTATAGGTTGGTTTGTTTAGCTTGGGGATTCTCTTGTGTCTTGGAAGACTAAGAAGTAACATATTGTCTCCCGATCTTCGGCGGAGGCAGAGTATAAATCGATGGCTATGACTACAATTGAGCTGAAGTGGCTAAAGGAGATTCTTCGAAGCTTGGGTGTGTCTCATTCTCTACCTATGATGTTGCATTGTGATAGCCAGGCAGCTCTACACATAGCTAAAAACCTTGTTTTTCATGAACGGACAAAGCACATTGAAGTTGACTGTCATTTTATTCGTGATGAGATCATATCTGGTAATATTCAAACAACCTTTGTTCGCTCCCAAACACAGCTTACTGATCTTTTCACAAAAGCCTTGGGTAAACCTCTGTACGATCATTTCCTTTGCAAGTTAGGCATTACGGACCTTCATGCACCAACTTAAGGGGGGTGTTAGAGTTTGTTAGGTGTAAATATATCTTTTGTGTATATTCCTTAGTTGGCATATATATCTTTATATAGGCAAGTGAATATTGTGTATATCGGTAGCTTGATCTTAGGATCAAGTTTAGGGAAAATTTGTGTATATATTTCGTTGGCTTTTTTGATAAATGCAAGACAGAAATTCTCCCATGCTCTTTCTTGACACTAACATATAAGCCTAGTGGGCTACTCCACCTATTGCCAATTGGTTTTAGAATAAAAACTCACTTGAACTTGTGTGTGGTCTAACTTTCCTTCTCGTGTGGATCCATAAGCCCATTGCAAATTTCACAACCTATTTATATGGAAGAAGGGTTCTTGTTAGATAATCTCAAAATAAGATAAAATAACATGCCAGGGAAAAAGTAAATGTTTAACAAGAGTAAAAAAAAAAGCCTACATTTCATTTCCAATTTCTCTCATTCTATGTTAGAAATTATATCTACTAAGCATCGAACCAAAGCCTCGAACGTTGAGGTAAGGTTGGATTTTATTGAAATATAAGTGAGAGTTTGTTTTATATGGAAAGAATATATCATCTTGAATATGCATATAAGTTTAGCGAGTTACTCATATTATTATCAATTAATTTTGGGATAAAATCTCATTTGAACTTATATACGCTGAGTTTATTTGTTTAACAACTTTGACTTGTAGAAGCTCCGCTTGTTTAACAGCTTTCCGATAAGGCATACCGAGAGGTAATTAATGTTAAATTTAATATTAGTGCGTTAAGTAGAAGATAAGGAACTTGGAAAATGTGGAAAGGGTGGCTGAGAGTTATAGTGACATTATCTATAACATTTATTTAAAAAAAAACATGAATGATGCGTTAAGATAATTCCAAGGAATTTTGTTCTTGTTGTTGCTTTATGACGTGGTGATTAATAATATGTTGAAATGTAGTTTGTCACACTATTGATTCCGATATGATTTATAAGGACTTCAAGATTTACGTTAAAGAATCAATTTACAGCTTCTTCCCCCCTTTTTGGTGCTTTATCATTTATTATAACAACTGGAAGAATATGCTGAATGCCTGACAAATATAAGCGTGTCAACTTGAATGACCTACAAGGGGCATCTTACTATTCGACTATTTTATTATTAGTTTATTCCCTTTATGTAGGCTTATAAATAAACGAGGCAGTGTTATATATATTGAAATACAAAATCCAACACTTTCCAAGTCACAAGTTTGACTCTCTACACTCACAACAAGATCATTAAACCGAGTCCAGATCTTTTATCCAATTTTTATAATATCTTATCGTATCCAATGAATTTCAGTCATTTATTTATGCGGGCTTTACGTTTATTTATGTAGAGTCCACTCGAAACTCGCATAAATAAATAACTGAGATTTACTGGACACAATAAGACACCATAAAATTGGATAAAAAATCTTGTTCCCATTAAACCGGGCCTTCTTATTTAGAGATCTTCCCGATTCTCCGAGGAGACACTGATGCGATAGGAAAAGCTTTTCCTCTTATTTGCTTTAATGTATGAAATTATATTATTCCTAGATAGGATTAGAAATGTGCTGCGGTAGGAGAAGTGAAAGGAACGTCACAACCAAAACTATATCTATCTTCACCCTCTTTGATGACAAAAAGGTTGACAAATAGGAGGGGCCTCATTTTGACTTTGATTTCGCATTCATGATTACTATTGTCTTATTTCGTCTTTCATTCAAGGCCACAAAGTAACCCCACGGGCGTGGAACTGTCTTTCCCTTAGCCGCCAAGTTAAGTCTTATAAACTTATTTCATCATGGGATGGCTTACTGACACGTGTTCCTTAATGGATAAAACAAAAGATGAAAGTGGAGTATATCTTAGGCCCGTCTAATTTCATTCCTATTTTAAAAATTTATTCTTTTCGTTTTCGAATTTATTATGTCCCTAATATATGATATTTGAAATTCATATATATAATATAAACCACTTAACAATAACAATACTTAGTATGCGAAATTTGAGAAAATAAAATAATATAGAGCCTAACTAAGCTTTTTCCTTACCACTTTTGAGTGCTTACATAATATATTCTATACCAAAAATGTCGATTTCATACCATAAATAATAATTAAGCATTTCATATGATAGTTTCAATAAGAAGAATTTACTAATGAAGTCAAGGTGTAAGTCTAAAGTTTATACTCAAAGCTTTCAAAGTTACCTAACCCGAAGTAGTTGGCTAGCTTTGGAAGCCAGGCTTTTTTTCATGTTCTTTCCACGAAATTTCTAGGCACCATCCGCGAACCAGAAGCTTGTTAAAGTTTCTTTGGGATAAATTATAAATATCCATCTGTGGTACACAAGTACATGTCTTACTCAGCATTTTTGGTAAACAAACTTTAATATCTGATGACCTATAAATTGTCTTTTATTGCGACGACTCAATAATTCTGTAATATGTAAATTGTCTTTGAAGAGCCATTCTAAATGCAAACTATATAAAAGGGGTTTCCCAAAGAAATAATCATAACACGTGCTATCTTGATAGATTTGGTTTTAATTATTTAGGATTAGTCTGAAATGTATCTCAAAGACCATTAAGAACTTCATAAGTAAGTTCACTGTAGTTTCCAGGCATTTTATGTACGTAATTATGGAAGCTCATAGCCTCTCATGCCTTTCGTGAGAAAAGTCGTTGCTATAAACTCATGAGAAACAGAAGTCGGATTTAAAGTAAACTATGAAAACAAAAGTCGGATTTGCAGTAAACTATGGATTACTGTTGAGGTTTAATTTGCGTGCATTTCTGTTATTTGACGCCTCCCGGTTAAATGCAGATTCTTGGTTGATCAAAAACATGCCTACCAAAACAAGAAAGTTCACATTTTTAGCATGTAGCTTCCACCTCTTGTTCAAACTTGTACAAATGCCAAAGCGTACAGATTAAGAAGCAAAATCAACACTTGAGAATCTCGAGTCAAAATCCCGGCAAAAATACGCGAACCCGTCAACTTTGGCGGCTTACCCAGCCCCTTGCTTGCTTGCTTCTATGACTCTTCTTTAAAGTTCCAACCCACGGAACACACCACACAACAGCCTTAAACCGTGTTCTAAAAGCGGACAACTTTTTTTTTTAATATTTAATCTGCAGAACTTTTGTAGGCGTTAGTATTTGGTCATATCATAAATTTAATTTTGAATAGAATTTTCCATGTGCATGTGGTTATATTTCTAATCGGAAAGGTCAGTCCTCTCCATCAGAAAAAGAAGAAAGTAACTTAAAGCAGACAACACCCCATATGATAACTTACACTATTCTACACATCAAAACATCAACTGAGACTATTGTATGGTTAATATAACTAGTACAATTTTTTTTGTTTAACTAATATAAAAGTGGCAAGAATTTCTTCCAAGTTTGGTTTGGTCTACCTGCAGGCCTCGAGCTTCAACGACATTCCAAAATCTTCAACTTTAGCATACTAACGAATGTCTATATCCCATTTGCTTGTGTTCTACGAAATTTACTTTGGTGGAATTGTAGACAAGTTATTATAACCCTGAATTTCCACCAAGAAACAACAAAGGTGTGTATAGAAGAAGTAGGACGAAGAGGAGAAGAAGGGGCGGTGCAGGACTGATCATGACAGAGGACGATAACGATTTATGGCGACTTCTGTTATTTGCACTCTTTCTATTGATTACAGGTACGATATGAGGCAGTTATCTTTCCATTTACATGGTGATCGTGTTCTTTCTGACTCTGGATTGATTCTTCGGTAAAAATGCTCGAAGTCTGGTTCAAATTACATGATTGAAGAATTGTTCTTGGAGTTTAGTTTTCTGAGAATTGTATCTAATGAGAATTCTGTAGCTGACCGTGGAACATGTAAACACATGCATTGGCTTTAAAAGTTCTAGTCTTTTTGTTCTCCTTTTCAGTTTCTTCATGTGTATTGTCAGTTTTGCAGTTTTCGGGGGATGATAGATTATTTTACTATAAGTTTAGTTCAAGAATCTAAAACTCCCAGAAGCTTGTATGAATCTGTCTCTCTTTTCGATAAAGATTGATTTTTTATGTTTCTATGAATTAATTGCAGGAACACTATTAGTAGCCGGAGATTCTCTCGACACAGACAGAGATGTCCTACTAGACCTGAAATCATTTCTCGAAAAGGTAAACAAAGTGAACAGAGGACACTGGTCTGAGTGGAACCGTCAGAGCTCAAACCCCTGCAACTGGTCTGGAATCATATGCACTTCTGATGGCTCAAGAGTAATTGGCATCAATCTTACAGAAAACTACCTTTCTGGTGAGCTATACGGCAACTTCTCTTCCCTGACAGCCTTATCTCACCTTGATCTTTCTAAAAACTCGTTTGGTGGTTCGATTCCAAATGACCTCAACAATTGTCGCAACCTTGTTTACCTAAATCTGTCGCACAACATCCTCCACGGTAACCTCAACTTGACGGGTTTGAATAACTTGGAAGTCCTTGATTTGACCTTGAACAGGATATCTGGGGAAATTCAGTTCAGTTTTCCTACAGTATGTGACAAGTTGGTAGTTGCAAATATTTCTGATAATAATTTCACCGGTGGAATTCATGGCGCCTTTGATAGATGTTCAAACTTAAAGCACCTTGATTTGAGCTCCAACCGTTTCAGTGGGAGTATGTGGACGGGATTTTCTAGGCTTAAAGAGTTTTCAGTCTCTGAAAATTTCATTAGTGGCGAAGTTTCAGGGTCCCTATTTCCAGAAAATTGTAGCCTTGAATTTTTGGACTTCTCAGTGAACAATTTTGGAGGTAGGGTTCCAGTAGAGATTTTGAAATGCAAGAATTTGACCAACTTCAACCTGTACGGGAATAAATTCAATGGGAAGATCCCTTCTGAGATAGGGTCAATTTCTGGTCTTGAAGTCCTGAACCTAGGAAACAACAGTTTTGATCGGGTTATACCAGATTCTCTTTTGAGTTTGAGCAATTTAGTCTTCTTGGATTTAAGCCAAAATAAGTTTGGAGGTGACATTCAGGATATCTTTGGGAAATTTACTCAGGTGAAGTATCTTATGTTGCATGGAAATTCATTTACTGGTGGTCTATATACTTCTGGGATTCTCAAACTACCTAATCTTTTCCGGTTAGACCTTAGCTTCAACAATTTCTCAGGTGCGTTACCGATTGAGATTTCTCAAATGTCAAGTTTGAAGCTATTGATCCTTGCTGATAATCAATTCAACGGAACTATACCACCAGAGTATGGAAATCTGGCAGGTCTTCAAGCTCTTGATCTTTCCTTCAATCGGCTATCTGGGTCAATACCGAAGACATTCGGGAACTTGAGCTCAGTCCTGTGGTTAATGCTTGCAAATAATATGCTAACAGGTGAAATTCCACCTGAACTTGGGAACTGCACTAGCTTGTTGTGGTTAAACCTCGCCAACAACAGGTTGTCTGGGAGCTTCCCACCCGAATTGATGAATATAGGCAGGAATGCTACAGCACCATTTGAGTTGAACCGGCAACACCGACGTACCATTGCTGGTTCTGGAGAGTGTATGGCATTGAAGAGATGGATTCCTGCAGATTATCCTCCCTTCAGTTTTGTAAATAATATCCTTACTCATAAGACCTGCAGAAGCATTTGGACTAGGATACTTACAGGGACTGGCCTTTTCTCAGTGTGTAGTGCAGGTTCTACAGTTCGATCCTTGCAAATATCAGGGTATATCCAGCTCTCTGAAAACCTGCTCTCTGGGACGATTCCTCGGGATATTGATAAAATCCAGAAATTCAGTATGTTGAATTTGGGTTTCAACAATTTTTCTGGGCAGCTCCCTCAGCAAATTGGACAGTTGCAACTTGTGGTCCTGAACCTCACAAGGAACATGTTTTCCGGTGACATCCCGAATGAAATTGGAAGCATAAAATGCTTGCAAAATCTTGATTTGTCGTATAACAATTTTTCTGGGACCTTTCCTACAAGCCTGAGCGTTATATCTGAGTTGAATAAATTCAACATCTCATACAATCCGCTCATTTCGGGCACTATCCCAGAAACTGGGCAATTGGCTACGTTTGACAAATATTCCTACCTTGGTGATCCGCTGTTACATCTACCAAATTTTATCAGCAACTCCACAAATGGCCCTCCCAAATATCCAAATTTTGAAAAGGAAAGAAGAGAGCACAGAAAATGGGCCAACTTTCTGATTTGTGTTACCCTGGTTCTGGCTTTCTTGATCTGTGGAGTTCTGTCACTTATAGTGCGAATGTTAACCAAAGGTCCATCAGCTGCACCCGGATGCCTCCTGGAGGATACCAAGTATCGCTACGATCAAGCAACGAGTTCTGGCAGCTCATCCACATGGATGTCAGATGCAATTAATGTGTTCCAGTTAGATAAAACAGCATTCACTCATGCTGACATCTTGAAGGCAACAGGAAAATTTTCAGATGGTAGAATCATCGGGAAAGGAGGGTTTGGGACTGTGTACCGAGGAGTATTGCCTGATGGGAGAGAAGTGGCAGTGAAGAAGCTACTAAGGGAAGGAACAGAAGGTGAAAAGGAGTTTAGAGCTGAGATGGAAGCATTAAGCGGAAATGGCTTAGGATGGCCACACCCGAATCTTGTAACACTTTATGGATGGTGCCTTGATGGTTCAGAGAAAATATTGGTATACGAGTACATGGAAGGTGGAAGTTTGGAGGACCTTGTCTCGGATAGAATGAGGCTAACCTGGAGGAGACGATTAGATGTAGCAATTGATGTGGCGAGGGCATTAGTGTTTCTGCACCACGAGTGCTACCCTGCCATCGTTCACCGTGATGTCAAGGCTAGCAATGTCCTGCTTGACAAAAATGGCAAGGCAAGAGTCACAGACTTTGGGCTTTCTAGATTTGTTGAGGTTGGGTATACCCATGTGAGCACAATGGTTGCTGGTACGGTGGGCTATGTAGCACCAGAGTACGGACAGACTTGCCAAGCCACTACGAAAGGTGATGTGTACAGCTTTGGCGTACTGGCAATGGAGTTGGCAACAGCGAGGCGAGCTGTGGATGGCGGGGAAGAATGTCTGGTGGAGTGGGCAAAACGGGTCTTGGGTGGATTTGGTAGAGCTATGATACCGGTTGTACTTCTGGGGTCTGGTTTGGCAGAGGGTGCGGAGGAGATGTGTGAGTTATTGCAAATTGGTATAAGATGCACAGCTGAGACACCGCAAGCAAGACCAAACATGAAGGAGGTACTAGCCATGCTAATAAGGATATCAGGCAGTAGAGATGATTTTATTTATAAATCTTCTCCCCCATCATTGTGATATAATGTAATGTTCAAATGGATGAGTTGCAAGAAGATAATTGTCCATAAGTCTAGTCTAGGATGTCAAATTATTTACACTTACCTTATACATCCACAGGTTTTTGCTTTTTTCTCAATCTTCATGTACACAGAATTTCATTCATGGATTTCACCAAGAATTCATTCAATTTTGTTCTTTAAGTCGGACAATTCCCTTTTAGATTGAAGACTACCTACGGAGATTTCAGTAGTGAACCAAAAACAATGAAGAATTTTTGAATACTAAGTTGAAGATATGTTCTCATTTATCATTCATAGTTAAATATGGTCAGCTATTTTTACCCTTTCTCTCAATTTGGTTATTAAATCAACAATTAATTTTGTCTTTACTTTCAAAAAAATAGTCAGGCATCAATCAGTTTTAGCTTTTTTATAAATAATTTAATGATTAATTATCAATAAAATTTGTCTCTGTTTTCAACTATACAAATAAATATGAATTGTTTCAAATGAAACATGTCGAAAGAATTTCAAGTATGCAAACTAGATTTATTGACATTGTAAATGGTTTTAAATGCCTATTTAATTATATCCCATACTAATGTTCAGTTGATGAGAAAACTTCCTAACTCTCCTTAAAGATTTGGGAAGATAAAGCAATTGTCATACAAGAAATCAAAGATTTGAATGAACTATCATTGGAGGAAAAGGCTCAGTCTCCTCTCAGTTAGGACATGAGACTTAAAAGAAACACAAGAAAAAAGAGGTGACTTCTAGAAAGAATAATTTGACATTAAAGCTTACGAGGAAGTGTTAAGTGAAGAGGAGCAAACTCTTTTAAGTGATAGTGACAAGGAAAACGTAAGATTCGAAAATGCTTCAAACTTCTAACTATGGCCAATGTTGAGCAAGTTTTATCTAATATAAAACTCTCAATATTCGTAAGTAAACGGATCCTAAACTTGTAATAATTGAGGTATCAAACACACGAGGAATTAGCTAAAACTAAATGAACCTAATTTTGTTTAAGGTTGTAAAATATGATTTGAGAAAAAATAAAATTAAAAAATTAAAAAATCAAATAAAAATGAGCACTAAACCACTTAACAATTGAGATGTCACAATAAAACAAGGATGATCAAGTATGAAAGTATAGGATTCATTCTATCGTTATTTTGCTCTCTTAATCATTTTTTATTCAATTTGGTGTCGATCCTAAATTTTCTAAGAATTGATTACTCTCTCAAGACCTAATCATTTAACCCCAATTAATAATCCCTAATTGATTATGAAATTCCAAATTTGTAATCTCTCGATTAACAAAAACAATCTATCATTTTCAACAAGTTCTTAAGCAATATATATATCGGATAATCGGCTTCTCACACATGATCTCTCTTCGTATGATTACTAATTTGATATTTACGTGAATTATTAGGTTGTTAACTCTCATTACCCAACCTAATCCGATTACTATCGACTCACTCTTTTGATTTATTGTCGAAGTACAGACAAACACAAATATTACACCACCAAAAACATTTCATTGAAATAAAAAAAATGATCAAGTCACAAAATGAGTGGAGAACAAATCCTAATATAAAATTAAAACATCGTCAATGTGTATAACATCTTCCAATTCAGTTTACATATCAAGTTAATGAAAATAAACAAAGGAAAGAAGAAAGAACTTGATTTGGAGCTAAATCTGCAAAATGATGGACAACTAATGCTCCTCTTAATCTTCTTTGGATTAATCCCAGTTTGGTAAGATGGTGGCTGCTTATCTTGGTCTGCTTTGTTCTTTTATATCTTAGGGTTAATTTTTAGGCTTCCTTAGGTCATTTTGTTCCAAAAATAGCCCAAAAATATCAAAATATATGAAATAGGTCATGTCTGGAAATTGTCTGTCATGACCATGATAGAGGGTGTCACGATCATGACATTATTAAATTTTCTTCTGTTAAGATCGTGACATGGGGTGTCATGATCATGACACTGGGAAGAACCTTTTGTAACGACCGTCACACTCATGTATTCATTCTTTATTTATCTAGTTTCATTCACTAACAAACACATTAAAATACCTCAAGAACACAAAATTAAGGTCCAACATCATGCCCTAAACCACATAGCACTTAAAAACACAAACAAACAATCATATTAACATAATTCTAAGCCTAAACATGCAGTAATCATCTAATCAACACCTATAAACACACTAAAGCATCTACCAAAACATAATATAAACCATAACTATCAACATTCTCACACTTAAACTTTTGCTTCTTCTCAAGCAAAAAAAAAAAAACTCAAACACACCAAACAATAACATATACATTCATGCATATGTACTAATGATACAATGACATTTAACTTCACAAAACTAAATTTACCTCATGTACTAATGATATAATGGCATTTAACTTCACGAAACTAATTTAACATCAAACAACAATTATTCAAGTTGTTCCAATATATTAACGTATGCAATTTATGGCTAAGCACTTTGGATTGAATATACATACTAATTAAGACATTAACATCATAGTCATTTACCTAAAGCACTTGTACAGACACATTGATTAAAATTGCAACTATCATTAAGTAATTTTTATGAAAATTCTTGCTATTTTCAAATATCGATAGGGTTTATTTATCGAAAAAACACTTTTGTTTTTAATTTTCTTTAACGTTGACCTAGTTTTTAACGCGAAAGTACTTGGTTACTCAACTAGGTCACGCTTTATTAATTAGCTTAGTTGGAATGTCATTCCAACCTTTTGGCGTAAAGAAAAACTTTTTGTCATGAAAGTCCCCAGTTACTCAGCTATATTACATTCTTAACTGACTACTAGCTCTATTCATAACCTGAAGGCTAGTGGAATAATTATTTACTATAGATACATATTTTGTTTTCACATTTCATATAGCCTACCTCATTTCTTTTAGCTAATTGTCCTCGTGAAAGATTACTAATGATGCTATTTATTCAATTAACTTATAATTATAAATGTGTATGGCAATTTCCTAAGGTGAATAAACTAACATTATGCCTAATTAACATGCATATTTAACCAAAGATACTTAGAAAACAAATTCCACAAGCTAATATGCCTTTATAACTTCGATGGCTATGTTCGAAGCTAAAATACTTCCATTAAGTTATAGCCATTGACACATTCACACAATTCACACTGATGCTCACACCATGTCAACCTAATCAAAACTAATAATATGACATGCAATATTCACACTCATGATGACAATAACAATTGACAATAACAATACAAACCTCACCAAACTTGGACAACACATTGTTCTAAATGTGAGGAGAACCAACAACACATAAAGGAAACTAAAAATGACAAGAAAAATAAAAATAAAAAGAAAAAGAAAAAGAAAAAGGTTAAAGCATGAAACCTGTTACGGTGATTAAGGTGGTGATGGTGTTAGAGATAGGATCTAAATGCCTTGAGCAACGAAGTATTTACAGATCCTTTTGATGTCACGGTGTTGTCGTTGTCATTCTTGTGCCATCTCTTTCAATTGTTTGTTATTGAAACCGAATTCATTTGACCCCCTAGCTTGCTTCTCTATCTTATAATTGCTTTAAGAAGAATAAGAAAATTAGAAATCAAACCATTCCAAATCATTAAAATTTTATTTTTAGAATTTAAAATAAATCTAACTACAAACCAATTTCAATCTAACTGCCAAATATGCTAAGTTATGATCATTAGCTTGACTTTGTACTCTTCAAAACTCAGCCGCGATCAATTATGAGTGGCTTGCTTCCACCCATTTTGGTCAACATCAGTTTAGTAGCTTGTAAATAAGCCACATGTTTTGAGATAATCAAAAGGACATAATTACTCAAATCAAGAAAACTACGTAAGTTCCATAATGTCCTTTTAAGTAACGAACTATTAATAAAATAGGAAATAATAAAACTCCCTAAATCATTTATTGAATTCAACAACTTGATTTCTAAGAAGGTGAACTGTTCTTTTTCTTCCTCAATCACTTTCGTCTCCTCTTCTTCATCCGCTTTGTGAACAGGGATGTTTGTATCTTCTTCAACGTTTATCTCGGTTATCATCTATTTGTCATTCTCTTCTTCATCAGCTTCTTAAAAAAAGACTTCCTTATATTCTTCAAACCCAATTATGTTGTCATTTGTTCTTCTTCCTCTTGCTCCTTTAAAGATTCGACTTCATCAATTCTCTTGAATGAGTTACCCTTCTTTGCATTATTTAATACCTTATTCATATTGCATACTCAATGAACGTGTTTCAATTACATTTTCCAACTTTTAACTTCCAACATTTCACATATAACCTATCTTGTATCTAAATCATTTCTTACCTAATTTCAAATTCAAGAATTCTCCTTTTCTCTACACATGAATAATTGTTAATAATTTTTTATTTAATAGTTCTAACTTCCAAGAAAAGTTCGAGGTCCAACAGAAACTAAGTAGCCAGTTATCTCCAAAGTCATATGAAGAGAGAGAATACATGGAAAAAGTCCCATATGCTAATGTAGTTGGAAGCTTGATATATGCAATGGTGTGTATAAGATCAAATATTTCACAGGCTGTTAGTGTTGTAAGTAGGTACATGCATGATCCGGGTAAGGTTCATTGGCAAGCTGTAAAATGGATTCTACGGTATATCCAAGATACCCTAGATGTTTGTTTGACATTTGAGTAAGATGAATTACTTGGTCAACACGTAGTTAGATATTGCGATTCTGACTATGCAGGTGACTTAGATAAGCGACGATCTACAACTGGCTATTTGTTCACTTTAGCGAAGGCGCAAGTTAGTTGAAAGTCTACTTTGTAATCAACGGTGGCTTTGTCTACAACAGAGGCAGAGTATATGTCTATTACAGAAGCTATGAAAGAGGCAATTTGGCTTTATGGGTTGCTTAAAGACTTGGGAGTTGGTCAGAAATAACTTGAGGTATATTCTGACAGTTAGAGTGCTATTCATTTAGCAAATAATCAAGCCTTTCATGCAAAGACGAAGCACATTAATGTCCACTATCACTTTGTGCGTGAAATTCTAGAAGAAGAGGAGATACTTATTCAGAAGATTTGGACTACAGAAAATCTTGCAGATATGCTGACTAAGGTGGTTATAAGAGCTAAGTTTGAACATTGTTTAGATTTGGTCAATATCCTGCACATTTGAGTCGACGCCTGACGGTGTAAATTTGGAAGCACCATGAAGACTGCTTTTATTATTTGTTTGATTGACAGATTTATATTTAGTGGGATAAGAAATTGTGTCAAGGTAGAGATTTGTTACTATTTGGCACCTTTTTCATCTATCCCACATTGTGAGTTTATGTGTTTGGGGCGTACACACTGGGGGAGAGGGGGGAAAGGTTGGTAGTTATAAAAAGGAGCTCTCCCCTCCTATTGTAATCATCCCAAATTTGTATCTCTTCTCTTATATTAAATAAAAGCGGGCCATTTGAGTGGTGCTCCGGAGACGTAGGCACAATTAGTCGAACTCCGTTATCAAATTTTTCGGGTGCGTTCTTTCCTTATTTCTTTTATTTCGCATTTATTATCTTGTTTCTTTCAAGTTGTAGTATAGTATTCAATATTATTTGTCAGGTATATTTGTATTATTTTGTTCAATTTATTTGGGTGTATTTACTATTTGTATGTGTATACGGGTTAGGTTGTGATAAATACACCGTGCACGTAATTTCTATCAAGGAGGTCGAGTTTTAAGTGGGACCGTTTGTGACCCCTCCACCCTTTCCTGGGACTTTACATAGAATGATAATACTGTCTAGGAGATTATTGTGATCTTTCTTGGGTATTACCGAATCAGTTCACTTCACTAGTTGTTTACCTTAGAGGAAAAAATTACTCAATTTTTCCAACAATTTCTAGTTTGGTAAGTGACAAATATCTTACAGGAAGACACCTTGTAATGATCTTATGCGTCATGCAACTGGAATGAATGCACTTTTACCAATTACAAACCAATCCTATAAACACATTTACAAGCATTACCCTCTCCACTCACCTCTTGTCTTAAATTCTTTTAGACACTAGCCATACTAGAATGTGTTGGGAAGTTCATATATCACTGTAATACCTTTTATTAAAACCAAACTTCCTGACATTTCGTTCCTATATTCCCATGAGTAGATGCGCAACTCAGAGGCTACCAACTGCACTTCCTAGTTCTTGCCACAACAAGCCTAATATAGATTCGGAAAGATCTTTGGACTAATCGAAGCTGTCCTTATTGGCCTTGATGTTTGTGTTTGACTTACAAAATCTGAAGCACACCTAGTTTATCAAATTTATTTGACACTAAATTGGGTAATGAAGTAAGGAATTCATTCTCTTGTACATTTGACACGCTGAGTTTATTAATGCGTTTGGCGTATGGATTGATTAGTGACTGAGGAGTGGGGAATTTTGAGGTATTTAAGCATAATTATCAAGACACTTTTTGCCAATTTCTTAGCCATTTTTATTCAATAATTTAAATTTTATTACTTTTAAAATGTAAATTGCTATATTCTTCTTTTGTAATATAATTTTTTTAATTTTTAGAATTTAATATGTACTTATCTATTTTAGTTTTATTAATAAACTTCACTTAAAAGATTTTAAAAGGAAAAAAATTATCTATTTTAGCGAGTAAAGGTGGTTTAAGTAACTTATGAATACTTTTCAGGTGCTTCCATGTGAGTGTTGGTTCGATATAAGTTAACCATTCAATTATATTTGAAACTTATTTTAAAATGTTATAATAATACTTTAAATAATTTAATATTACGACAACGACAACAACAATCTAATAAAAATTTTGCTGATATGTAGGGTTTAAAAAGGTCTAATAGTACGCAACCTTACTTTTAATTAGTAGCGAGACTGTTTCTAAATAACTCACGTGAATAAATAAATTAAAAAATAAAACTTAGAAAATAAAATATGAAATAAGTAATAAACTAAATAATAAAAAATAAAAATAAAAATAATAAATATCATAATCACAATTATAATCATAATTATAGTCATAGTCATAATCATAATTGTACTCATAATCATAATCACAATCATAATCAAGTTACATAGGGAAAAAAACTTAGGCTAAAACCCTAAAATTTAAGTAATACATATTTAAAAGTTTAGACTAACAATAAGAGGAAAATGTTAAAAGACCTATGAGAACTACAAGTATTTCTTTATAAGAAATTCTTTATATGTATCCTAATACGCCGAAGTTTTTTATTATAGGTCATATCTTTGGTAAATTTTAATAGTGTCATATCTAATTATATTACTATTTTTAATACTCCCTCCTATCCAAAATAAAAGTCGTTTTAGAGGGATGCACACTTATTAAGAAAGTTAATGAAATGTTTGATATACCCTTATTAATTACATGATGAAGTGCCTTGAAAATATAATATGTGTAATTAAGATGTGAGAGAAATTAAAGGGTAATTATGGAAGTAAAATCATAAACATTCATATAAAGTCACAAACGACACTTATTTTGAATAATTAAAATCCCTCTAAAACGACTTTTATTTTAGATAGGAGGGAGTATTATTTTTCTTAAATATATCTTACGTGCTTTTTGTCATAAAATATTTAGTTTTGTTTGATTTATAATTTTTTTTAATAATCCTACTGTCTTAAATCGATCAAATAAATTTTATGATATTAATATTTCAGATTTCAATAGATTTATATAAAAATATTTGTTAAATATTATAATAATATTTTAAAGTATTTGTTGGGCCACTGTTAGTATTAAATTGTACCCTGGTATTACTTAAGAGTGCAGGCTCACCACAATGGCCCCCTTCCTGCATGAACTAAATTAGTGTATTGGTGAGACTTTTTATACTCCCCAATAATACTCTGTGCTTTTAATATATTAAGGCTATTTTCTCCCTCCCATTCTTCCTCATATCTGACATTCTAAATTGATAATTATTAGATATGGCTTCTATTAATGATGTTATAAAAAAATAATTATACTCACATCCCTTTTAACTATCAACAATTTTCAAAAAGAAATGCCAACAGGATCCTTAATTCAATCCTTTCATCTTTAACAAGTCCCATACGGGTTTCATATGGGACCCACATAAATAAATGACTTAAATTTATTGGAAACAATAAGACACCATAATATTAAACAGAGAATCGCACGGGACCCGCGTGAGTCACACAAAATAAATGGCTGAGATTTTATGAGAGAATAAGACAGAGTAATATTGGAAAGAAATCTGGAATGAGGATTCACATCACTGTAATAGTGATTGATTTGGCCCTTCATACTTATGACTATAAAGTTAGAAAACCAATTCAATTTTTCAAAGTTTAATTACTAATGAAGGGAAGGATTTTATTTAAAGCTGATCGCAATGTAAGTGCCAAGTTGATTCGTTGTTAGCTTTGGGTTAAGTTATATTTATTTATGTTGAATGCAATAGTTTGAGGTTTTGGAAGCTATTTAGAGCTCTTTCGGGTGGTAATCAGCCAGAAAGGGCTTACTAATGCTTAAAAGAGGTTTTGCTTTGCTAAACGCACTTCAGCTTGCTTGTCAAAGTGAACCGGGAAAAAAAAACAGGAAAACATGCTTTAATCTCTGTTTCCTTGATCATTTTACAATATGGAGATTCTTTCTTTCCTCTTCTTGTAGAAAAAAAATTGACATCGATGTTACTAAATTCGAAAAGAAAAAACAGAACAAATCAGAAAGCAACGGGCCCCGACAAGACCAAATTAAAAGAGAGGAGTTTAGATGGGGAAGGCTTGAACACCAAGTTGAGTGAAATGTGGACTCTTAAGAGCCTCCTGAAGCAGCTCATCATCATCCAAAGAATCTCGATAAGTCTCCAAGTTGGCATCTGCATTCACTAAAGCCGACAAGCACAGCTGCTTTCTCCACTCTTCCAAGTGGGGGAATCCGACGTGGTCTCCGTATCTGTCACAATACTGCACACATATTTCCAAACAAGTTCTTGTTTATGCATTCAATTCCATTGTGCTCAGACTTTAGTTTTGCTTAACATTGCAGTGGAGATAACTTGAAGTCTTTCCAATGGTAGGAGTTATTGTACACTATCAATTTTATATTTACCTCAAAATTGGCGATATCATGAGTATTGTGCTTTGGAATGCCAGCAGCATCCCTTGACTTATAAAACTCCTTAATCCACTGCATCATCTCATCTCTTGGTGGCAAACTTCTTTTCCCAGACAGAAGCTGAGCAATCCATTTTGCTTGTGATTCAAAGAAAGGGAACCCTATAAGCTGCATGGCATAATTGGCCACAAGTTATTAAGAAATGAGTCACAAAAGTCAAAAACAATGGAAAATTTTTGAGTTAATTGTCAATTTTATGAACATGTCTGAAACATCCACCAAACTAACAAATTAAAATGGAAGGTATGTACAGGCATATGTTTATGACGTAGAATAGAAGAGAATCATATGATATCTGTAATTACCTTTCTAGGTATGCCTACAAAAGAAAGGGAGGGAGCAAGAGTTGGAGGGAATGTGTGCTCATACAATGGTCCCACTCTATCATCATCCACATCCACTATTCCTTTGGTGTCAAGAAATGGGAATGTGTATGAATACCTACAACACAAAACGATTGAAATTACGAAAGAAACTATCATTACTATATTCTTCAAGCTCGAATGGAAGTACGAGGACCCACCAAAGGCTTACACAGTGAAAAAGTCATGATAAACCAATCAAACAACTTTTTGGGATTGGAAATGAGTGATACAAAGCAAAGGCAATAGTATTTTGTCACTTTATCTACATTGTTTCTTGGTTCATTTGGCCATAAATCTTTTAGTTAGAATAGACAATTTCCTTTGACTAAATGGGTTCAGATAATAATTACCCTGTGCAGTACAAGATGGTGTCAGCATCAACCCAAGAACCATCCACGAAAATAACCCGTCCATCCTCTTCAAGGAAATCTATCTGGACGTAGCCACAAAAACAGAAGGTGATTGGTCAGGAATGCTTTGTGGTCCATGACCCAAGTTTGAAGGTGAAGAAAAACACAACTCTTTTGTATGATGGTAGTAGTCCAAAAGAACTAGCTGAAATTGTTCGTAATTTAGTTCTTCTATAAAGCCTTCTATACCGATTCAAACAGTAACAATTTCTGAATGTTGAAATGACCATGGCAATACCTGAGCATGAAGATATAAGTTGTTATGTTTTGAAATGACCTTAGATAAACCCACACTAATATTGTCGGTGGATTTAGTACTCAGGTGGACTTCCTTTGCCACTTCCACCAGCTCCATCGATATATCTTGCCCACTCATTGAGTTCCCAACAATCACAACAACCTGCGGAATCATTGTTAGCATAGACATGTAGACAGACTCAAAATATAAGTAAATGAACAAAACTGAAGGTTCTATACATTAATTATTGAAAATACCTCGTCCCGAAATGGCTCTGGAACTCTGTAAACATGACTATGCATTTGCTTCCTTTTCCATGTACTCATTCCTTAAGAAGATACATGAAACAATATCACGAATCAAATCAGGAAAATTTAGTACTTGTAATATGGTTATAAATGTGTATTCATAATTGGCGAAATCTTCTATTTCCACTGTCACTTGATATGACACGAGCGTGAAGAAAATTAATGAATAGACTTTCTTTTCCTTTTCAGTGTCAAAAACCACTTTTGACAGAATCTCTTTTGACCTGACATTCAGAAAGCAATTTTCTTTTTGACACACACCTTTAATGGCGGGCAACCTAGGATGTGAGTAATGACCAGTAGCAACAACCACAGCATCAAACACCTCTTCCACCATCTTTTCATGCTTCTTCTCTTTACTCTTCACAACCCACTTCAATCCATTGCCAAACTCCTCATAGTCCAGCATTCCCACATATTCAACCCTTGTATTAAATCTAATCATCTCTCTTAGACCAAAGTGATCGGTGAAGTCCTTGAGGTACAACCAGAGCTCCGTATGACCAGGAAACCTCCTCATGTCTCTTCCTTTCTTGACCAAAAACGGAAAATCAGTGTAACCCATGATCTCTCTTGGAGACACCAACCTAAGAGATTCATAAATACTACTATGCACTTCCAGAAACTTGTTTTTTCCTAAAGGATCTTCTTCCTCCACATTAGGGTCATACAACCATTGCCCACCAACATCATGTTTTTGCTCCAAGACCACCACGCTATGACCTTCTCTCCTCAGCTCTCTTGCTGCCACCAGACCCGACGGTCCTGCACCAATCACGCACACATTTTTCGATAAGTTCACCTCCGAGACCATTGTGGTCCAGACCGTCGGATCGGTGCAAAAGGTAAAGAAAACAATCTATGAAGGAGTTGGTTGGTGGAGGTTGTGAATTGCTGTTTGAAACTTTTAAGTAATGGTTGGAGATGTGTAGGAAATGTGGGTATTTATAGTATAGAACTACCAAAAATTGACTTACTTAAATCTACTGTCCAGAAACCGAAGAAAAGAAATAATAATGACGAATAAAAGTGAGGGCTTGCTCTTTGGGAGACACATGTGAGAGAATTAAAATGATGAGTCTTTAGCTTTGCCTATACTTTCAAGTTTGGACCATCTGTATGATGACTCATCCATCATTGTAGTTAGACATATAGTAAGTAATCTTGTGCAGTAGTAGAGGTAAATGGTTGATTAAGACTATGTCTAATATTACGGTATTTTATTGTGTTCAATAAATTTCAACCATTTATTTATGTGAGGTCCGCATAAGACTCGCGTAGGTCCCGCAAAATAAATGGTTGAGATTACATGAGACAGAATAAGACAGAGTAAAACTGGACAGAAAAACTAGTTTCAACTACATGAGACATTTATAATCTGATCATCCCAATTAATCTTCCACAATTTGTACTGCAGATCCGTCACAAGACTTTCCGATGAGGAAGAAGCCTTTAATAAGTTTATCTCAGAGATTGCTGAAAACGAAAAGAGCTCAATAGGAATACTTATTCTAAGTCTCGTCTTGGTGATTACATCAAACAATGAACCAAATACACGTTATGAAAGTAATCATGGGGCGTCAGATTAATGACTAGAATGAGATAACCAGTAAAATTTACCATATTTTGTTATATTCCGTTACGTAATTGGATAATAATCACTGGGTTAATATCACAATTAACACGTGCCTTTATAAAAAAAACTTTGTAATTGGATTTAAACAATAAAAGTTAATAATTATCAAAATAAATCACTTTTTCATTTTTTGAGTATGTAATTTTATGATTTGATGAAATAGTTTCTTCATTTTCCCTAAGTTTGTCTACATGCACTTATCTTTTTTCTTTCCTTATTTTCTATTTTGGTCAAATTTTTGTTTTACTAATTTTAGTTGATTAATGTTTATAGATAGGACCTTTCCTATTTAAGATTATTTTCTGATTTTTCTTTCTTTTGAAATAGAACTTACTCTTATTCTTAAAGACATTGAGTTTGTTTTCCTTTACCTTTCTGTAAAGAAATTTTCTTTTTTTCTCAATTTCAGCAACTCATTTAAAGCTTTTTCTTTGTTTATAATCTCTCTCCCTAATTTTCTTCCATTTCTTTAACAATTAAAAGTTTCATCTTCAACCATACAACATCCTCCTAATCTCTTTGCAATCCTTGTCTCCTTATTTTCTCTTTCCTTAGATGTTGCTGCTCCTTTAGTAATGGCGTAGGCAACTACTACCGTTCTCTTTTGTTGAGTTCCTTTCACATCTTTTATTCCTGATTTTTCTACTTCTACAATTTTTCTTCTTTTTCTCTCTTCTTCTTTGACTATAGCTTTTGTTGGCTCCTCTAGATCTTCTTTTTTTGCTTACTAAGATATGATCTTTGTTAATCAACTCCTAAGAAATCATAGAACTAAGTCGTAAAAGATCATTCTCCTCTTGAAAAATCCAGGTTCATCCCTTAAACTTCAAGAATATAACTTTTTTTCATTTCTCCTCTAGTTGAGAAATTGAAAATCAATACAATTAGGTGGCTAAAACCATATTTTCCTCAAATACAAGCTCAAACTAAATTTAGATGGCTAAAAAGGGGCTTGAGAGGACCCTTGTAAGTGAAGAGGATTTCTTATTTAAATTCAGTTGTGACATAAGAATGATGAGGGTTTTAGAGTTAGGGCCAGGTATATCAATAGGAAACCCCCTCTTCTCCCAAGATAGAAATTAGGCATGACCCTTAATAAGCAAAGCATGAAACACATTCCAATTTGTATTAACTTTCGTAGTATCCTTTAGAATATTAGTTGATCATTGACCTGAGCTATTTAACAAATTCTCTAGGTAAATCATTAGGCTTAGATAAGAACACTACTGGCCTTAGAAGAATGTATTGTGAAAAGAAATATCTTAAGGTTGAGTTGTATATAGATTTACCTAAAACTTTGAAGATTAAAAAGGGTAAATGAAGATAGGGGAACTGATTGAATCTAGAATCTCATTTAGTTGTTGATTCTAATCAATTGAACCTCAAAAAGAAGTAATAGAAACTAGTTTGAAAGGTGTTTGTTATTGGTTACTGCAATGAAGTAATAGCACTGATTGTGTAGAATCTTTAGGCTTATGAGGATACTGGGTTGACAATGGTTCCCATATAGAGGTTGGAGCAACTCCAGCTGATAGTTCGATAAGCATCCAACACTTCTTAGATGAACTTTTATACATTTAAGATGTTAGAAGTTATGGATCATATTCCTTAGGATGTGCCTAAATAACTAACACTAAAAACTCATTCCTTAAAGAAACAAGACTCAACCTATGAAGCCATCAGTCTAACTCTAGTAATTTAATTAATATGGAGGTTTATAGCCAAAAGATTACCACTACTAATAAGAAAGTGTTGCAAAAGCCTTAACCTAAGGTGAAGACTTTGTTTTGACAACTAAAACGAGACTTATTGAAAAACCTAAAAAAAGGGATCTCTTATGCCAACTTCTTCATCATGGCCATAATATCTTAGAATAAGGGTCTTGAACCACCCTTAAAGGCAATAGGATACTTATGATTACCTGCATTCTGAAAAGCCTTTTTTTAGTAAGGCTTTTAAAGACTAGAATTAAGTCCAACATCCTAAGTAAAGGTACTTGGTTTTTTTGGAAAGAATTATATTGCCATCTCTAATCATCATATACACTGTAGTGGAAGAATAATGTGATTTTTTAATAGGGAAAGTGCTTCAAACAAGCCTTGCTGACCATTATGTTCACTTGATTGTCAACATATTTCATGATCCTATATGTAATAAAATTACATTTGTGCATGATATTAACCTAGCTTTTCAAAGAATCACTCTTTGCGAAGGCCAAAAGAAGCTCCAACCCACTATCCATACTCCTTAGTAAGTGTTAGGTGATCTTAACAACATACTCTTTATCCAAGAATTAGAGGGAACCAATATAAACCTTAAACATTTTATTAAGGATTTTATCAATTTTTTTGAATAACATGAGATTATTATGTATAAGTTATGATAGTCATCTCTACACTTGGAGCAATATATAAGATGGTAAATGGATTACAGGGAAAAAAAACTTTGATAGAGCATTAATGAACTCCATCTAGATGTCTAGCTTTCATAAAAAAAAGCCACTTCGATAATCCCCTCGACTCAGATCATTGCCTAATAGGGATCCTTCTTCAAACTGCTAGGGTTCTTTGAAAACTCCTTTCAAATTTAACAACTACTTGACCAACCTAGAAGGTTTTTAGCATATAGTCTTAAAAGGAATTTAATTTTTTTTGAAAGGTTTAAGGCTTTTAAATGTATAAGAAAAATATAAACTTTGAAAGAAGAATTAAAGAATCTTAACAACAAACATTTGAGCAACACTGGAACGATAGCTTTTAAAGCAAAGAATGCTTTACACTTTTCTCATAATGATCTCTACTACAAACTAGGAGATTATTCCTTAAAGTTAAAAGGAAAAATAGACTTTAACATAATATATTCAAGCTCTAGAGGCTCACAATTATCTTTTGAAGTAGAAATCTAGGACTAATGACTCAATAATGGAGAACAAACTTGAAAGACTTCTGCAATGCTATAATACCTAGAAGAAATGCCAACAAAATATTAAATTTGACATATTCAAATGGTGTATCCATCTGGAAGTATGTGATATGCAAACCATGGCATATAACTATTTCAAGAGTATGTGATATGCGAACCATGGCATATAACTATTTCAAGAGTACACTTGGTAACTCTTCTAACACTTTCTCTTCTATGTTGATGATCAAATCTTTTATATCTCCCTCTCTATCCAATAATAGATTGAGCTCCTTAATAAGCCTTTCACTAAATCTAATATTGAAAAGGCTCTTTTTAATATGAATGTTAGTAAGGCACTAAGCTGTGATGGGCTTATTGCTCTTTTTAATAGAAATCATGGAATCTGATTGGCAATAAAGTAACAAAGGTTATTCTAAAAATTATTTCTAAAAGGAGAAATGTTTAGAGAAATGAACAAAATCTTTGTTATCTCATTCCTAAAATTTATATTTTCTACGTAAAGTTATTTTTATATTTCTTACTATAATATCTTATAAAAATAGTTTCTAAATTAATGGATATTATATTCAAAGCAATCTTGAATAGCATTGTCAATCCTACTCAAAGTGCTTTCACACAAGTGATAAATATAGATGACAATGTACTTATGGTACAATAATTTTTCAAGAGCTATCTTAAGAAGAAAACAATCAAAAGTTGTTTTATGAAAATTGACTTTCAATAAGCTTTTGATTCTATAAGTTGGAAGTTCTTTATTGAATCCTTAGAAGCCTTTGGTTTTTCTCCTCATCACCATATGTTGGAAGTAATCCATCATAATAGAGCTAAAGGCCTAAGATAGAGGAACCTTTACTCCCTACCTCTTCATAATCTACATTAAAGTGTTGACAATGCTTATAACTCACAATATTGAACAACAACAACAACAACAATACTTAGTATAAATCTCGCTAAGGCGCGGGGTTGGGAAAGTCTAGTAGTACACAACCTTATTCTTAACTAGTAGAGAGGCTATTTTCATAACTCACAATATTGAACTAAGTCAATAAATTTAAATATAGCTACAAATGCTAGAAATTGAGATTATTCAACCTTTTATTTATTAATGATCTATTACTGATATGTGGAGCTAACATATAATCTATTAAGACAATCTTGGACTCCTTATTTACTTTGAATAAATAAGTATAAGCTAGATCATTTGGTTGGATTGACCAACTCTCATCAATTTCAGACCTCAAGCATTAAGAACATTAATTTACATACCTTGTTATCCCTATTACTACGAAAAGACTAATTTGTAAGGATTTTCAACCTTTTTTTATTTTATACACATAATAACAAAGAACTATAATAACAAATTATTTTCCTTTATAGTAGATTATAATTAATCATTTCAATGCTTAATAATCTCCATATGAACTAGATTTCACACCTACTTATCTCTCAAAACCTAGTTAAACGTATAGAGGATATTCTAAAGAATTTCCTATGGATAAGGGATGTGAACAATGCTACTGAAGCATAAGTCGAAAAACTAAAAGTTGTATGCCTAAAGGGGAAGGAGGACTTGGCATTACCTTCATTAAAGCACAAACAAAGTGCCACTTTTTGAGAAAGTTTGGAAACTATTCTCAAACCAAGAGTCATTTTGGGTTAAATAAACGTATACTCAATTTCTTAAAGGTAACAACTTTTGAAAAAGTAAAGATAAATCATAAACTTTTTGGACTCTCAATCATAAGCTAAAATTAATAAATATTATCTTTTATGAAAAGAAAATGGAATATGATTTTGTTTTGATATTTGTAATAACCAAAGTCCTCTCCACAAACTTATATTCAATATATTTAAGCATACAATATTAGAGTAGGCAAAGGTCAAAAAGATCATCTTAACGAAAGATTAACTATGTAAGCATAAAGGTTTTACATTTATTGTAACATCAAGACCTACCGATAAACCTAAGACAAATGTTGAGTACACCACCACTTAGAAAAGCGTAACTCCAAAAGCTTTACTAAAAAATCATATCTCCTATTATTTAAGCCCCTTTACAAAAATTTTCTTAAAAAACCTAGTATGATTCAGTATTAGCTTACCTAAGGCCTTATTTACTTTATGGTTAGTTATTAAACATAGGCTAAGAACTATGAATAGACTCAAATGTAATTCCTCCCTCTAACTTTGCGTTGCAAGTTATGTGGCTAGAAAACTAAGACTTTGAACCACCTGCTCTTTAATTACCACTATTCCTTACCACTTTGGAACAAAAATTAGGGCTTATTTAAACTCTACAATAAAAAGGTTACTTAGCTAAAGATGGTGGATTAGTTTGAAAGAGTCAGATTCTAACATAAAGGAGACTAAAAAAAAATCTTAAATCTAGCCTTCATTTATTTTATCTATGCTATGAAGAAAGGAAAGAAAATTAAGGCTTTTTCAAAATTACTAAATAAAAAATCCAAACCTTATGTTAAAGCACCTTCAAATGGATTAGAGAGTTACTAAAGCCAATGAAATCCATACAAATACACATAATTACATGACAACTAAATAGAACGTCCCTTAATCCTTCCTTTAGTTTCTTAATTCTTAGGTTTCCAATGCTGAATTGATAGCTAGATAGAGCTTGTTTGAATTTAGGGAGTCTTAATGGATTGGAGCTTGCCTAACAAAACCTAGATTACTTGACTAATCCTAGTTTTGTAGTAGTGTTCCTGTTTAAAGCCTTGTATACTTTTGCCAATAATAAAATTCTTATGCTATCTAATTCAAAGCCTTGTATTACACTTGTGTTAGTTTTGTAGAGGTTCTGCAATAGCCTTATGAACTCTTATTTGGGCTTTGTCTTTGGCTTGTTGTACTTTCCTCTTTAAGTTTTTAATCAATTTGTTGTCAATTTTAAAAAATAAATTATTACAGTCTAAAATAGATGATAATTACCAAAATTTATTTAAATACAATTAATTAAAATTATAATTTAACTACTAAACATATATAAATAAAAGGTATATTTGATTGGTAATAAAATATAGAAACTTCTATAACTAAATTCAAATTACTATGGCTTTCTTAAAAAATTAATTTATAAGACATCTTTAATAAGATCAACACTAATTTTGTCATGATATGATTAAAATTTAGGTCTACATAAAGAACTAATAGTAACTATGTCTTACTAAATATACTTTGGCTAAGAAGGGCAATAAGTAATCAGTTCTTAATAACCTTAGGAGACGAAGAAGAAACATATTTCTAACTAGGGGCCCGGTCGGTCCAACCCATTGTCATCCTTAGCCAGGGCCTAAATGGAGGCTCGATTGGGTTCAAGACACCCAAACTTGAGCTAGATTAGGCCCCCATAGTTTGAAACTTGACCCAACTTGAAATTTTTTAGTTTTTAAATTAAAAATAGGCATCATTTTGCCTATAACTTATAGGCTTTGGGTTGGACTAAGCCTAGGCAGCTTGAGCCTGAGTCTAATCCCAACTAGAGGCTTGATTATTCAAATAAAAAGGTTGAAGCCCTATTAACTTCAATTCAGATCCAACCAAACTAAACCCAGCCCTATCTGCCATCTATATTTCTGGCATGATAAATAGACCCAATGGGGACCATTTACTAATATTAATGAATTGCAGGTCATTATATTATATAAGGCACTGGTTAAAGAGGGATTAATAGTTTATAGACAATAGTTAGAGTAATATGTCAGATCCACTTTCATTTAATCTATCCTTAATTATAATCTTCAAAGTAGTAAAAAAGATAAGCTAGTCTGGTAAGGGAAGTCTAAGGGATGCTTTACCAATGCCTTACGTACGAATTTTCTAAAGGAGCATTATGGAAAGGTGGATTGGTTTTTCATGGTATCGGATAAGCATGTCAAGCTAGGGGCCTTGGGCTTAATATGGTTAGCATTCAAAAACAGATTAAACATGAAGGATAAACTAAGAAAGTTCTTAGGTGTTCCTAATTCTTGTTTTTTATATTAGCAAGAAATGAAATCGATGAATCATCTATTCTTCAATTTTAAGTTCTTAAATTATTCACGGAAGAGGATAAAGGAGTTATGCAATATGAGAAATGTTGAAAGCAAGCTTATGGAATTGGAAAGATGGAACATATGGCCACATTTTAAATAGGAAACTAACAAATTTATATGCAAAATTGCTATAGGGAGCACAATTCATGCAATTTGGTGTGAGAGGAATCACATGATATTCCAAAACTCTGCAACACAAAAGCATAGATGGCTGCATGAACTTATAAGCAGAATCAGGAATAAATAATTGCGCATCAACTACACACTAAATGCAGTTAGGGAATGACTTTGAATTGGAGCCTTAAAACCAAAAGGATCCAAATTCATAGACATTGTTTATAAAACAAGCATGATCAACTAAGGTTAAGCAATTTACAACATTGGTGGCGAAAATATATTAAAGGGCGTCTTGGACGCAAAGATTATTATGTAAATAAGAAAAAGGAGAAGAAGCTAAAGGTACATATGTCCAAACAAAAGGAACATAACTCCCAAAGGAGTTTAAAGTGAATGATGAGATAACTACAAAAAGGATTTGTCGGTAACCTCCATTATATTGATCTCCCAGAGTGAACAATTAAACCTTCATATTTGAAAAGGATCAACATACACGTATACAAAGGATAATACATGAGGTTGAAGAGAGAGGTGGAGTGAAAAACCTGTTGCTAACACAATTCGAGACTTCTTGTAATTAGATATTATTGCCTAAGTTCTATCTAGATGAGAGGATTTTTGTTAAGATGTGGTTGACTGATAAATAAAATACTAGCTCTTAAGTAGATACACTATATTATTTTTGATTAATTAATTTAATTTTAATTTTTAAAAAACTATGCTTTCATATATGTTATAATAAAAGTGTAGATATTAGGATGTGTAGAGAATGAAATAAATAAATAAAAATCATGTTAGTGGGTAAATCAAAGTAGAAAAAAATTCCAAGTTTATAATAAAATATATAGTAAAATATGCTCTTTAGTTTAGTATGTCATTATATAACTTATTTAAAAATGGGAGAGTCTCCCTTCCCCCTTAACTAGGATATGATTCATTTAAAAAATATTGTGAAAGTGAAATCTTGAATGTTACAAGTTAGTATATATAGGACTTTTTGTCTTTAAAGTTGCTTGAAGAATCATTACCAAAAAAAGGACTCTTGGAAATTGATCACTCGATTAATTAAATAAATTTGACATTGTCCCTAGTTCACTACAAGAAATATGTCTATTGGCTATATTTTTCCACTTTTTAGAATTTGTAGTCAAAAGTAAGTATATCACTGCGAATTTTCTAAATCGTAGCCTAATGAAGCAGCACCCTAAAAGAATATTTTGTGGGCTTCCTTGAAGACTGTTAGCTACTTTTATTTGAACTACGAATTATTTTTCATAACCAAAATAATTTTAGTGAATAGGCTACATTAGTTTTTTGTAGCCAGAGATTATTAGCTATATGTGTTTGAACTTAGATCTTTTTTTGTAGCTAAATCAATTTTGGTAAATGAGCTACTATTTTTTAGCTAAAAACTATTAGATACATTTTCACAAACAAGGTGAAAAATGTAAGAGATAAAACCCTCTCCATTTGATAATGTTTCCCCTATTACAAGAACATAAATACTCTCCCCGATCCTTTATCCCCCTATTTTCCCTAATCCATTTAATTGTTCCTAATCCATTTAATTTTTCCTCAATTGAGACTCGTCCATTCACTTTAACCCAATATAGTAGAGTTTTACAAGATTAAAGCGTTCTCATGAGAATGCCTTTTTCTTTATTTATAACTCCATTGACGACAGGTCTTAAAAGCCTATTACACTTATTTATTTTCTTTTTCTTACAAGATGTAGAAATATTTGTTTTAGGGTTGTAGATTTCATTTGTCTTTTGCTTTCATATTTATCTTAGGTATTCTCAATCTTTTTTTGTCAACTAGCTGATGCCTATTTTGATTTTACGTCATTACCACAAGCCTTTATTTCTGCTCTATCTCTATTGTTTTTCTCTTTATTCATTTGATTTTTGTTATTATAAGCTTTTGATGTTGTGTGTGCATATATATATATATGTATATATATATATATGGAGTTAGGAGGTTTTTTGTTTGGGATTTCTTGGTGCATAATTTTTCCAAACCAATTAAAAGGAAAATGGAGGCTTCTTCAAGCCAACAGGAGTTTGATTACTTGTTCAAGTCTTTGTTAATTAGAGAATCTAGTGTTGATAAGAGTGTTCTAATCCTGATTTTTACTTTTCACAATTTTGACGATATCTTCCCCACCTTCAGTGAGCTATCGATCACCGCTTTGGCATTCACATATTTTTCTTCCTTCTTTCTAATGTTTGATTAAATGTCCCTTTTTGATCAACAATTGTAAACTTGGTTTGATTGAGACGTTCTTCTTGTTTAATTTTTTAATAATGCGAATTGGTTTTAAACATTTCAATGTTTTTTAATGAATGGCTAGATTTCTCAAGGTTGTTTTGTAATTTGGCTTTTCCTTATTCAATGTGAAATAGGTTTCATTCATATTTCAAATATATAATTCATAAAAGTGTTTTTTCATCGATGAATGAACATATGCACCAAATTGCTTTGCTAATGAATAAATATACTTTCTACAATGTGAAAACTCCTACTTTATGTGCTCCTTTATCTTAATTTCCCTTTAAGGTTGGAATCAATCTTGATCTAAAATTTCATAGGCAAAAGCAGTCTTTATTATTTTATTTTTCAGCCAGTAATTTTTTAAATGTGTTCCAATGACAGGTGTGTAGATGCTAACTATTCTCACCTTTTAGGGACTTTAAAGTAAAGCACGTCACTATTGGTGGACAAAAGCTTCAACTTGCTATTTGGGACATTTGTAAGACTAAAAAAGCTTCAACTTGCTATTTGGGACATTTGTAAGACTTTCTTGGTTTATGATTACATTACATCTTTCTTGGTTTATGATTATATTACCTATCTCATTCATGAAGTGGACTCTAATATCATCTTTCTTTCTTGGTCTTACTCACCTATTGATTCTAGTTTGTATAGTGATTATTCTATAATATCTAGTTGGGTGATGCCTAACTAACCAATTCAATTAAAATAGATTTTTTCTATGACCAAGAAAGGATCATTTAGATTAAACAACTATATTTCATTGTAAACTACATTTGTAACAAACAAAAAATGTTGTTATTTGAATATAAAATTTTATCTTTATTCTAAAGTTTTTTGTCTTCTTTTTCCTATCAATAGTATGATTTCTTAACTACTTGGTTTTAGCTTGCCCTTCTTCTTCTTTTTTTTCTTATTGAAGATTGAATTCGAAATTTTTATGAAGCTTAACAGAAGAGATTTAAAACATTATCTAGTTCTTATTATGAAGGAGCACAACAAGTTATTATAGGTATATATTTTCATTTTCTTTGCCTCATTTTCATTATGGATGTCTATGTGTGGTTTCTATTAAAAAAAACTTTGCTGCATTGATATTATAAATGCTTCTGCGACTGAAATATGATATCATGGCCAATTTTAATAGTCCTACTTTTGTTCTTTAATCAATTTGTTTATTATGTTATTTTCATCTACTCTCTCAGCTTATCTTTGTTTTTTAGTTGTAATGTCTATTCTCTAGCTGTTATGGTTTTGATTGTGTAACAGTGAAAGTTGCAGAGAGAATTATGGTTGCTCTTACCTAATTTTTTTTCCTTATTAAGGATGTTTCATGCACACACTTAGGAAGAGAATTTGTTTGGTGGTATAATAGACATCCAAATTACAGAAACCTAAATCTTGATTTGAAGAGCACTAATATAACCACAATCTTAGACTAAGCTTATCATTTTTAATGAACTGTTGCAGTTTATGCTAAGATAATTTGATATACAAAATTTTGATTGGGAATGGCAAGAAAGATTAAATCACATTTAAAAAAATGCATACATTGACAAAAATTAGAAATTTGAATTGCTTTTTCAATCTAAATTCCTTGCAATTAATCATTAAGAATGTTTGTTTAAGAATTGCTAGGGTGTCCTATCCTTTTACAAGTAATGCAATTAATGCCATTTATTAAATTTAGTAAATTAAAATAGTGAGTAGAGTTAAGATTGAAAGATAAGGGTGGAAACCTTGATCAGATAATGATCTTGATAGTGACAAAACCATAGGTAGATTCTGCTTATAATTTTCTCCATAGAATGATGTAGATAATACATGTTCTTCTCATAAGCGTAATTGTAAAATGTTCTTGCTTCAACTTTTGAGATTTAGTTTTACTCTTCTTTTCCAAAGTTTGTATTTGCAATTAGGGCACATGCATGGTATCAATGTCACTTTATATTTGAATACTATATAACTAAAATTGCTTTGGAAATATATGTACATGTATATTTTTAATAAGTTCAGCACAAATTGTTCTTCTCACATAGCCAAAGCGAGCATTCTTCTATTTGAAATTTAATGACACATATTGGCATAGTTAGATTGTCAAAAACATGTTAAGAGGGCATCTTTCTTTATTCATTACACAGTTTATCATTTGATTCTTATTATTTGTTGTATTTCTACACTAATTACAAAGAATTACCCATTAACGTTATATTACTTTTGTTAATACAATTTGATAATACTTATATAATGTTAATTATATAATGCTCGACATTATGAATTAATAATGTTTCTCTACAACTTCACAGCAAAAAATATGATCAAACATTGCATAGAAAACTTTGCAAATTTCTCAATACTACGAATTACTCAAAAAGTTGAAAAAATTATTGGTAACATCTCCACACACTTGTAATTAAAAGACTTTATTTATGACATTATAAAAACATAGTTGAAAGACTATATCTATAACATTACAAAAATGAAGCAAAATATATAGAACTACAATAGGATAAAACGTTCAAAAAACATATTGGCTACATTTTGGGAAACATAGCCATAGAATAGTATACACGATTTTAGGAAATGTTACCCAAAAATTTTTGCGACCAAGAATTGGCAACATTTTGGACAACGAATTGAAAACGTGACAAATAATGATGTTCAACATTTTTTGACAAATTGGCTACATTTTTAACTATTGCCTCTAGTCTAACTTGTTGTGATGATTGGAATTACATTAATAAAGTTTTCTCAATGAGTTGACAAAGGTCCTAATTAGAAAGAGAATAGCCATGTATAGTGTTTATGAATGTTAACGATGAATGTTAACCCAGAGATGTCACTCCTAAATCATCTTGCAAATCATTGAACTTTCTGTTCAAGAAACCTGATTTAGGATAAGCTTTCAAGCAATGGATGCGTGCAACTGTTTATGATGGACGTTGATGAAAGCAACAAATTTGAAAAACTTGATATCCACTTTATGTAATGATGATTACACCTATAATATGTAGTTTATTGAAAATAGAATTTAAATTTGAATCAAGTTTAATTTCTTTACGTTCAAAACTTATAAAATCTTGAAACTGTTATTGCTTTCCTTCACAGTTATTTTGTTACGTGATAAAACTTTAAAATAGCCTTGAAATTTCAGATTCATGATGCCTTAGAGATTGTTGTAAGTCGTAACATTATAGTACAAGTCAATACATATTGGTCCAGATAACCTAACTTTACCACCCCACTTAAAAGTTTGATAGGACTAATAAAGCATAAACTCATTCATTCCTTACGTTGCTTTCCACAATGAAGAACCGATGCATAAAGCAAGAAAGTTCTTTTCATTTTCCACTTTTACACTTTCTGACCATTAAAAAACACGACGGTAAAAGCCCTAGAGTATTCAGTCGAATTGTAAAATCATTGTGCTAACTTGCTATAGCTTGAATTACAAGTAAAGCAACAGAATATTTCATAACAAAATCACCTCGATCCTCTGAAATGTTGAAGTGTTCATTATTGATAAATTGAGCCTTTTCCTTCATATTGGTTGGCCACTGCATGGCTTTTGCTTTTTCATAATAAAAGAGGGAATTCTTGCGTAAAGAATAGGTCAAATTTCACCAAGTGATTTAGCTTGATAATTGATTTAATGTGATCTTGGATATCAACTTTACTGTTTAATTGATCTCTTCGAGAGGAGAATGAAGTAATCCGCCTAAATGTAATGGATTCCCCTATCCATCTGAACCAACCCTACTTGTTTCTGGCTAATTAATTACGTTTTGACTAGCATGGTTTAGAAACTTGTTAATCGTGATATACGGGGGTTTACGTAATCCATTGTCTAGCTAGCAATGTTTCTCAATCTAAGTAATCATCGCGCAGAGATTAAGAACTTGATCATACATAATTAACAGTTGATCTAAACCCCTTATTATTCTTCAGGGCGATTAAATTATGAAGAACGTCATAATAGTAGTGGCATAGTTAATTGGTCGTTTCATGAAAAGAGCAGAACAGACAGAATGATGGGTTCTCAGCCTCTTGAGGATGTTGTGGGTCCATTGTTGAAATGCCCCTTCTTCAAGCCAAGGGAACACTGCTAATTATGAAATCAATATTAATCATTGTCAATACTTAATTGCAATTTGCTTGGATTTGATGTTACCACCTTTGACTAGTCAAGTGAGCCACAATCCCTGCTGCTTTCTCGTTTCAGGTCATGATAAATGTTTCGAGCCCCCTGCCTGGCAAACTGTTCAGCAAAGTAAATTAGTTAAAAGTATACAAAAGCTATGTAGACATTCTAGAATTGAAACAATTGAAAAAAAAGAGAGAAGAAGATCAAGACTCGTTCCAAAATAGGAGGCCATGACCGGCATGCATGTACTTGATAATCAGAATTGAGATCCATGCCCCTCACTCGAGTGTTTGGGATAAGGATAATATCTTTGCTTCTTTATAGGGTAGGGGAACCTATCAGAAAAGGGTAAACGAAAGCTCATTGTCAAACCAAACAGGCAAATATATATAATTCAGATACAGCACCCTGTCAAATCTTTAACTTCACTTCTACTTATTCCTTTATATTCAGACGCGCATTAATAAATTGTTCTTCGTTGAAGATCATCTCTAATATGTTTAAGTTAATAACAATCAGCATATAGGGCTGAAGAGTATGGCTAATCAAAAGATATCTATACTTGTCGAAACTGTTGGTTCAGTTGTCGCACAAGATCAAGGGGTTTTGCTTAATATTTTTGTTAAACTTTTTTTTTTTGCTTGGAAACTTAATTTCAAGTGATTTTCTGTTCAAAAAAGTACTTCAAAATGGTTTGGTGGTAGTACTGCCTTTTCTGTTAGTAAATCATGTCATGGGGAATAATGAAGTTTTCTTTTTTTTGCAGGTGGAACTCACCATCGACTCTTTTTAATAAGTAAGTTTGGTGGTCTATTTCTATAATTACCATATGAGTTTGATTCAAGAGATGGTTAACGAATTGCAATATCTACATCATCTCGTAATGCATGACGTTATTCAAGTGGTGCTCCTAATTTGTCCTATTCTATCTGTGTATTTAGCAATTAAGGTGACGATAATCAAAGATTCCCCATGATTTGACACTGACTGATGAGAGACAGATAGCATGATCACGTACTGCACTGCTCAACAACATGGGTTACTGGGTTGGAGGAGTTAGCGAGTACTGCACTGCATCATGTTAACAGATATCCATGAACTTTTGCTTGATATTAGGAGTAGTGATATTAGGAGTAGTGTTCACGTTCTAGTTGTCCTATTTTGTTGCCATTTCAAATTCCAGTTGTTAAGTGGGTGAGCCACGACTTGTTTCTGTTGCTTCTGTTAAATGTATTTCACTGATCTGGTTGCTATAAATCAGATTGAGAAAAGGGAATAAACTCATGGATATTTACAGCTTCTAAAACTCTGCCTTTTTATGTTCTTATCCAAATTCTCTTTATCAGATAATAATGTGTAAAGTCTTTTCTACCTCGAAAATTAAACTAATTTATTTAATATAAAATAAAATAAAAATGTGATGAAATAATATGAGCAAGCTTATCACAATACAAGAAAAGTGAGAAATAGCGACGGTAAATTACCGACGAAAAAGAAACTGTTAGAAATATTGTCAGAAAAATTTTTGTTTAACAGCGATACTAATATCCGTCACTAAATACATAGGAAAATCGTTCTTGTAAAATTTGCGACAGAATTTAGCGACGGTATTAAATCACCGTCGCCAATCACCGCAAAAAGCAGGAAATAGCGACGGAAAATTACCGACAGAAAATAAACCGTTGCAAATTACCGATGGAAGTTGATGGAAAATTTTCGTTTAGTGGCGGTATTGATATTCGTCATTAAATATGAAGAGAAATAATCCCACCAACATTTGCGACAGACTTTAGCGACGGTACAAATGACTATCGGTGAAGAAGGCGGTATGAAAAAAGTTTAATTTGTGACATACTTTAGCGACGATATAACATTAACGTCGATAAATAAGGTAGAAATTGTTGGCGGAATGAAAAAGCTTTCCGTCAGTAAATTTTCAACTAAAACAAACGATGTCGTTTTCTTTTACATTAAACTCACCCGAAGCTCTTCTTCCACCCCCGCCCCACTTGCGTCTTCTTCTTCCTACTGCCTCCCTCTCGCGTGATTTTCTTATCTCCAGCGTTGTCTCCTCTTTTGCTCGTCGGCATTGTCTTCTCCGGCTATATTCAAGGAAAATATTCAGGTGCTCAGAGGTATGGCTGAATTAATATAACTTGAGATCTTGAATTAATTGATAAGCAGAAGGTTGAAAAGAAAAACACTGAAGTACGAAGGGCTTCCACCAAGGACAAGGCAGCTAACAAGGGACATGGGCTTTGTTCAAAGAATCTTTTTGAGATTTCATTTATTCACTTTTTTCTTTCTTTATATTGATTATATATTTCAACATGACTGTTCCTAATATTTTATAAACTCTGGATAAAATAAAAAAATTCTTATTTTTGGGCTCTCACATAGAATAAAAATAAACAAAATATGGACCATTTTGTCATTTTTTATGAGATTAAGAGTAAGTCTTATTTTATTTCTTTTTCTTTTTATAAGAAAAATACCCTATTTTATTATTTATAAAGATAGACCTTGGCCAGTGTTCACCTTGCCCTTCTCCGGTGCTAGCCTTGAATCTGCCATGCACCTATAGTAATCTCACCTAGTGGATTAATTTTTACACTCTGGTTTTAAGGATTGTGGTTGAATTTTCTACCTAAAGGTGCTCGTGATCGTAGAGATTATGAAGGAAGTAGATTTCAATACTGTAAATAGAAATTACATGGTCTGGATCAATACTAAAGCTTTTGTGTAGTTTCACCATTTTTAAATTCTTTTTGTCAATCTGCAGGCAGCTTTGTCAAATATTCTCAGACAACTTGGTATGAGTTATGGTTTATCTATCTTCCATTAGATATAACATTTATGGTTTCAATTCAACTTTACTAATCATTAAATATATGATTTTGTTTAGGTACTCACTGCAGAGGTACCCGTGACTTTCTCCAACGCGATTGGGAGGTAAAAATCGAGCATGTACACTAGGAGGAAAATCAATGCGCAGACCACTTGGCAACCATTGCAGTCAAGAGCAGTCCAGGATTACATATTTTTTGGGAGCCTTCTCTGTCAGCCCAGGATCTCATTCATAGGGACAAGCAAGGGGTCGAATACCGCAGAGCGATGCGTGTGTTAACTTAATTGTATTTAGTTTTTCCTTTGTATTAAAAAAAAGGATATAATCACAGGGGTAATAAATAACACGATGACGATGGTGAGGGAGAAGAGGCAGAAAAGAATGCAGACAAGAATACCCAATGGTGTTTGTACCATATTAGTGCTCTCATCAACTGCTTACTTAGCTGATCTTAGCTTAAGTAGCTCTTTTCTATATATTTTTTAGTTTTCTCGCCCATTTTGTAAGTCCTTTTATATATAATTGTCGACTGCACTTTCTTTATATAAAAAGTTATAATTTTCTTTATTCAATTTTAGGTGTAAATTTTTATCTCAATTGAATTTTAAGATTTTAAATATTAATAATTAAAAAATTCAATGGCTTTAAGCGATTTAAGTTAACTGCAGGAGTTCTACATCGGTTTTATTGACGGAACACCAAGCTGTCGGAAATAATGGAACAAAGCATTATCATTGGTAATATTGACAGCCATCACCAACATTACCGACGGACATTCATAATCGTCGGTAATATCACTGACGGAATAATCAAGACCATCGGGAAAATATACCGACGAAGATACTTACTGTCAAACAAACCGTCGTATATTCCCTGACAGTATATAAAATATTCGTCGGTAATTTTAGCGATGGCCATTTTTACGACGCCTTTTTTTTGTCGGTATATTCCGTCACCAATTTTATTACCTACGCAATCCAAACGTTTTTTGTCGCTAAATGACATTTTTCTTGCAGTGTTAATTCTTTAAATTTACAAGAGTTAAATAATAAAATTTTAAACTTTAAGAACCCATTTTCTACATCATAAAAAGAAAAGTAAGGAATCATATTTTAGCCATCCTATTTTGATCAATATTTTCTAAATTATCTTATATATTATAAATTATTTATTAAAATATAAGAGTAATTATGATAATATTAACCCTAAAGCTAGGAAACACGAAGTTACAGAATGAAAATTCTACATCTCTACTTGTACAAAAGCATAATAATTCTCGTAATGATACTCCATTTATATACATAGTTGAGCATGGTGAGTTACATAATTGCTCAGCTACGCAAGATTAGAGGTGGTAAGCCCGAGTTCAGTCCAGTCTGAACTTAATATGTTCGACTCAGTTGATCGAACTTTAGGTTTAAATTTGATCTTTTGTTTTCGAAAATTTTGAATTTCAGATTAAGTTTAAGATTAAATTGTTGGAGTTTACCTAATTTAAAGTTTGAAAATTAGAAAAATGATACAATTTTATTCAAAACGAAATAACAATCTTGAATATTAGACAACAAGAACTAATCTCTCTTAATTAGCCAGCACATGCTTGTGTTAGGAAAACGTATAATTGCTCATGCCAATGTATTGCTCTGCATGTGATGCGACGGCCACAAAGAAGTTCTGTCACGTAAAGTGATAGGACATCAACACCCCACTTCTGCTCCTGCTCCTGCTCCTCCACCAAAATCACAAGCACCGCCACCGCTGTTATCATATGTTCCTCCACCGTTACGTCCTCCATCATCAGAGACGTGCCCGTCACCAAAAATCAACCCCTACGTCGCCCTTTGTTCCATCGCCGCCGCATACTCGGCTGAGTATTATCAAGATAATAAAAACAGCGAGCACCAGGCTATGACGATAATTACGTACCATTTTCCCCATTTACTTGATGCACACTCTTTTCTTGTACAGCAACAGACCCAATTCTCTGATTAGTCGCTACACTACATATACATTTTACCTATGATAGATATAAAAAGTGGAGAATAAGTTGCATATGGAAGCAACGCGTTGCGTTTAACAAGTGTAGCATACAATTTGATAGAGTATATATTTTGACATTCCTTATTTAATTGTAATTATCCTTTAATAGAATATTGTAATAGGAAATCAGATCCTTTAATTTAGGCTATAGCGTCAATTTAGGATC
>JAOSBP010000006.1:24771173-24788571 GCA_027563825.1 Erythroxylum mucronatum | reverse complement strand
TTAATAACTAATTTATTGTGGTTATATAAATATAAATTAGTTTAGTTAATAACTAAATTATTGTGGTATATTCTTTGTAAAAAATTTGGTGTAAAAATTTGGTGTAAATGGTTGGAGTAACTAAAAATTTGGTGTAAAAAGATTCTAGGAATATTCTATTTTACACCAAATTTGGTGTAAAAATTTGGTGCAAAGGTTGGAGATGGTAAGAGTAGGAGGTTGCCAGCAGTATCTTGGAGTTGAAAGAGGAAATCATGGCTAGACCACTTTTTTTTTTAGTGTTAAACCAGAAGGAGACATTTTTTCCCCATTCCCAATTTTACGGAGGACATCATCCTTGACTGAATTCTTTAAAAGGAGCATCTGATTTAGAAAGTAAACACGAGAAGGATTAGGGTGCGTTTACTTTCAGAAAATACGAATGAAACCACCTAATCCATATCAATTGCTTGTTCTCTAAGATCCACCATAGTCGTTTAAAAATAAAAGTTTAGTTAGTTAGTTTCACTGGAGAGATATTTAAACCTCCTTCTTTAGGAACACATATCTTAGCCCATTTAACTTTAACAATCCCTCTTATTCCATTTGAGTGGCTCCATAAAAAGTTTTTAAGTAGTCTCTCGACTGATTTGATAACATTTTTAGAAAGAAAAACATGTGAACTCTAGTATATGTGGAGGGAGTTAAGGATCATTTTAACAAGTTAAAGCTTTTCCATATATGATAGGAATTTATTCACCAAATCATTTTTTGGATATTTTCAATAAGGGCGATGCATTCAACGAAATGCAATCTCTTTGTTGATATGGGAAGTCTCAAATATAACAATGGTAGAACTTCATTATCATTCCAATGGCAGAAACAGTTGAGGATTGTTAGTTTGAAGCTCCTCGGGATAAAATGAAATGGCTTTTATGTAGGTTGATGCGTAACCTGAAAAGCTTCTTGAATCGATCCAACAACCTTTTAAAGGTTATAATAGAGTCCAATTTGGGACTACTAATATTGAATAATTAGTACTGTTAATTATCCATATGTTTAGAAATGACTATGACAAAATGTTTTAACAAGGATTGGTTTAGAAATATTTTTTAATAAAATATAAAATATTGTTTAACAAAATTTAAAAATAAAATTTTTTGACATAAATAACATAGAAGTAGATTTCTTTACCTTTGTAAAAAGACGACAAAACAAAACGAAGACCAGAACGGCGTCGAAGAGAGTTGCAACAACGGCAACGAAGACCAGAACGGCGTCGAAGAGAGTTGCAACAAAGACACTGTTCCCTTCTGCCTGCGTGTCCTTGCACAAAGTTACGTATCGTAAGTAGAGTTTGTTCAGATTCAGACGTAGCAGCCTCCTTCCCTCATGGTAAGTTCACCTTCTGTCTTTTCTCTTATTCTTCTATTTGCGCTAACTGGTTCTTTTGTATAAATATTTTTCTTTGGGGACTTTTGAAGCTTTGAGTAGCTCTTTTGATTGGATTTCTCCTCTTTCAGTAATATGTTAAAATTTCGCTTCTTCTTCTTCTTCTTCTTCTTCTTAATGGGAATTGAATGATGTTTTATTGGGCACCTTTCTTTTTTTGAATAATTGTCTCTTCGTGCTGGGAGATGATTTCAGGTTTCACATGTTGTGATCTTTCAACCAGAAAAGGGGAAAATGAAAAAAAAAAGAAAAGAAGACACAATCGCATAGTTCCAGAATCTATATGTGTGGATTTCGCTCATATTTTAAGCATTGGGTGTGCGAATAGTTAGGGCTTTGGAAATTTTGCAGACACTACTATCTATTAATAAGGAATCAGAGGGTCCGAGGAATATGTCTTTCTTTGAAAAGATCTTTTCAAGTTAGATATCTTTTCGAGTTTCATCTGTCTTGTTTACTGTGATTCCACGTGTTATTGTTGTTTCTGAAAGTATTGCATCTTTCTCTTCTCTTTCCCCTGAACTTTGGTTTCGGTTGGTTAATTGAGATGAATGCTTGCTCACCCATTTCCCCTGAGGAGTATTATAAATAAAGTTGGTAGTGTTTTAACGCTCAACACATAGATTAATGCCCTACAAAGCCAGATTTCTTCAACTTTTAGACACATGATGAAAGGTGCCAAAGAGCGATGTTGTGGGTTAGGGATCAATTTTTGTGCACTTTTTAGTGTTTAGGATATTCATTACTTTTGCCAGATGCCTTTCTTTTGAAAATAATTATCTCCGTTGTTGTCATTTGTTATCTCATGCTAGTGTTGATAAGCGAGTACTTTTGAAGTGCCCAATGTGGAGTTTTGCTTCGAAAGCTATCAACAGAAAGGTTGCCTCGAGGAATGATCTTTCGAAGCAAAGTCAGGCTCCTTCAGACTGCTCTGATGATGAACCGTCTTTAAGCAGCAACAGAGACGAGGGATTGGAATGCCCTATATGCTGGGAATCCTTCAATATTGTCGAGAATGTGCCTCATGTCTTATGGTGTGGCCACACCCTCTGTAAGAATTGTGTGTTAGGGCTGCAGAGGGCTGTGGTCAAACTCCCTACTCTGCCGATTGAACTTCCGTTCTTCATCTCTTGTCCGTGGTGCAATTTGTTATCTTTTAGACTGGTTTACAACGGAAGTCTCAGGTTCCCTCGTAAGAACTATTTCCTACTCTGGATGGTTGAAAGCATGAATGGAGATAGGTCAAAGCCACGATTCTCATTTCGCAGGGATCAGCATTCAGCCTGCTCTTCACACACGAGTTCAGCTGTCGAAGGTCAATCTAGCCCAGTAACCAACAGGCGATCTAGTGCTCAATCCCAGGAACAATTGGCATTTCACCATGATCAAGAACACCTTAATAATAGATACTTGAATACAGAGAGACTTCATTTTTCCCTTCTTAAGCCCTTGGTTTTCTTTGCTCATTTGACGGCAAAGTTCCCTTTGATCGTGATATTTCTTCTGATTGTTTTGTATGCAATACCTGCTAGTGCTGCATTAGCCCTTTACATCATTATCACTATTTTGTTTGCCATCCCATCTTTTCTTATCCTGTCCTTCGCCTTCCCTAGCCTGGACTGGTTAATGAGAGAAATCATCTCCTGAGTTACCATGACTTTACATACTGATATTACCTGATAGTAACCTGAGTTACTTGCTACGCCATTCTAGCCACAAAAAAGGAAGGGCACAATTAGACGACTTTCCCAGATTACCAGCTTTACTGGTCTCAAAACCAGGACACTGATAAATAAGCTTGTGAGAGTTTGTGGCAGTTGAGGATCTCTTAAAAGTGCAGTGTTATATTCTGCTTGTGTACATATGAGGACAACCTTCAGAGGAGGCATTTCTACGCTAAGTCTTGTTTATACTGTTAAACATCATAGTTTTTCACTTGAGAATAAGTTATGCACCTACCGGAGTTTTCAATATTATGACCTTACTGTCTCAATCTGCTTGTATTTATTTGTGCTTTACTGTCACATGTTCTTTTACATAACATGAAGAAGGAATCTGACTTTTGAACTGAATAATAGCAGATAATACATGGTACAATAACCACAATACGTTAATGGTGAAACTGTACTCTTGAGATTGACTTGACAAGAAAGAAGAAATGCAAAATTAAGTAGCTATTGTACAACTTCCTCCCAGGTTGCTTTTCTCGACTGGTGGGGAGCTTTTTATTTATCTTAATGGTGATTACTCTTATTATATTAATTCTATTTCTTAGGCTTTGTACTATTTCTCACTAAAATAGAATAAAGTTTGGAAATAACATACCATAATGAAAAAATAAATTACTTCTTACCAACTTTCATATGAGTTGGATATAATTAAAATTCAGTTAAAAATTAAAATTTTGAGGTTTATACAAAGTGGATTTAATTTTTAAACTTAAAACTTAATCTCTTTAATTTTTAAACTTAACCTATTATACTAAACATGCACAATTAATTTGTACAGCTCTCCTCAAACGCTTCTACAAATTTTATGAACTGTAAACTATTAAATTATCTTTCCACGTTTCCGGGGACGCAACAAATAACCGAATAAACATATTATTTAACCTCCTGCGTCAGCATTCCCTTCGGATAGAGTTATAAAAATTAGTTTCATCATTGTAATAGAAACCAAACACTTTGTTCTGTTTTCTTTCTTTGGTTGCTAATTGCTCAAACTGCAACCAACGCGCCATTTCATTTCTTATTCCTCGATAAGTGCTCCGAGTTAGCAACCATTTCCTTGGCAAAAAGGGAAGCAGAGAGAGAGAGAGAGAGCTGGTCTCCTGTCCTTGACCTTGTTTCTGCTCTCTTGTGCCGAGGAAAAGGTACGATCTTTACTCTCTTTCCCCCGCCTTCCTGTTCTGTTTACTATTTTTACCCTGCAATGAGATTTCTTTAGAGGATTATCGAAAAGGGTTCGTTTCCATTTTGCTTAATGTGGTGATTTTGAACCGAATTTGGAACTGGGATGATCCATTTTTCCTCCATGAATATGGGAACTGGTGATGATATCTGGCGCAATGACCTTGTTTAATTGGATCTTGTTTATAGTTATTCACGTACATATACGGCCTTGATGAACATTAATGTAACAATTGCTTCATGCTGACACTGATAGGGATGCGATGGGACATTCACATAAAGACGCCTGAGTTAAAATTGATTCCCAACATAATGCTTTTGTATGTGAATTGATATGTAAGGATCTTCTTCTATACCATGATGTTATGATGGACATTAACTGTGCAGTGTTTGCTTCTGGTTACTTTAGTGCTCCAGTGATCTAAGGTTCTGGTTCCAGAACAGCTATTATACAACCTCAACCTCAGTGTGCGTAAAAGAATGTGTTAGGAAACAGATATAAGAACATTAGGTTAGATATGCTTCAATACATGTACAGATTGATTTAGTCCGTTCAGCACTTGAAGCTTCCATTGGAAACAATCTCACAAGAATTCCTTTACACTGACGTGAGATACTTCTTTTGAGCATGAGTATCTTTGCTACTCTGTAGAAAATATTCACTCATGTTTGTTTAAGGCTGGCAACCCTCTGAAACTTTCAGAGATGAAGATAAATGGTGTTTCCTGGTAGTGAATATTGATGAACACTGCTTCACAAGCTTTCCAGTCACAAGAAAAAAACAAAATAGCAGTTTTTTCTTATGTTGCTTCTGATTTTGTCATCTTTTCCTGATTATTATATCACCTTTAGTTCCCTCCTATCTGTCTCTATCTAAGTATAATCCCCTGTTGTAGGTTGTGAAGTTTGTTATTGGAGTGGCAGTTGCCGATGAGAAAATCATTATGGTCATGGACAGCAGTTCTTTATTAGTGATTCCAAAAACTGATCCAATCTTAATGTCCCAGAACAATGATTTCCCCCCACCAGTCCCAGAGGTTGAATCTTTTTCATTGACTGTCAAACATGTTAATCCCAAAGCTGGTCATATCCGAAGGCATTCTACTGGATGTATGGTTCTACCATATGCCCAGGCAAAGGTTGTTTCGCGTTATCTCTCACCTTCAACAGGTTCATGCCATGATAACTGCAAAAATGGAATGAAAAAAGATGATACAAATACAAGGACTCCTGTCCGGAAGAGGACCAGCAGACCAAAAGATGAAGTCCAGGATGCAGGAAAGACTTTAATTGTTGCACAGCCAAATAAGTTGGCAGTCTGCTCAACATCAACCCTTTGCTTGAGAAGCCACAAATCTGATATTCTTCTTGTCGGCAATAACAAAGTCTCATCATCAACCAAGAAAAGAGATATCCTATCAAAACAACGTTCATTGCCTCCCTATGCTTTTGACATGTGTTCAGGTCATGTTGACAGCTCAAAGTTGAATGTACAATCCAAAGCATCACCTGTTCTTGTACAAGAATGTTTGAGTAAAGGAGATGGTGAAATCCGAGAAGACAAGAAGATGAGGAAGGCTCTTCTGAAATCACATACAATTTCGAGTAGCACAGAAAAATATGAAGTCAGAGGAAGACAAGAAATGAGAACCTCCAAACGGAGCAAGAATTTGTCTGACAGATCTTTCATGCAACCAATAATTTCTTTGTCCTCAAAATGTTCAATCAAGAGACATTCTAGAGCAAGTAATGAAAATTTACAGAATCCGAGAGGGCTTTCTCATCTAGACAATCATGAAAAAGTCAGACGAGTCGACTATGATCGTGCCAAAGTTGAGAATTTGCCAGAGAAGAGTATAGATGTGATAGAATCAACTGTTGTTGAAAAAACTATGAAATCAGCTCAAAATTCCTGTTATTCAACATGCTCATCCCCGTCAATGTCCCCATCGCCCGAGGATAAAAGGTCAAAGGGTAGACAAAGTGTTAATCAAACTGGTCAATTGGCTCAACCTGCAAAGAAGCTGTTGAGTCACACTGAAGGTACAACTCATACTACTGGAATGCTTCAATCAGTTGATAACGAAAGCCTGAAACGTGATAAAGTCCAAACTCTTGTACCCAAATTATCCATATATTCTTTGGAATCATCAAAGCCTAGTAGTGCCCTTTTTTCCTCCAAAACTCATGAAATTGGAACTGGAAACAGATCAGGTTATGCTCAAATGGAACCTAAGACCAGGCCTCGAAATGGTGACTCAAATAGTACAAAGGAAAACGACACACTTCCAAGAAAGCAAAGTTTTAGGGCAGGAAAGGTGGTTGAGCTCCAGCTCGGGATCAAATCTCCAAGGAAACTTCAATTTAGACAAAGTGTCCCTCTTCACAGCCAAATTGGTGAAATTAATTCAAGAAAGGATACCCTTAAGCAAACAGAATTGGAGAAAAGTGAAGCTAATGTTGAAGAAATTATGTGTGAGAAAGTTGTCCTGAAGCACCAAGATTCGTATGTAAAGAGAGCGGTCCAGAGTCTACTCAATAATGTCATTGAGGAGACTGCGAGTAAGCTTGCTCAGGCCAGGAGCAGTAAAGTGAAGGCTTTGGTTGGTGCATTTGAATCAGTAATCTCTCTCAGGACAACAAACAGCAATTAGAATGTTGACTTGCCTTGGTCAGAAACGCACTAGTGAAATGTGCAGCTGTACCTGTACAGTTTCTTTATACGTCATGGAATGTTTTCATGACAAGGAAAGGATTTGATAAAATAAGGTTAAAGGAGTTGTCACGACGGAACTCTTTCTATCATTTTTTATAGGTTTGTTTTCCTTTAACGATTTCCTTAAGAGCACTCCTACTTATCAATGCTTTCTTCCTTGTTCTTGCTAAACATATACTCTGTAATGTAAACTCTCACTTCATTATACAATTATGCAAAATCTTAAACATATATAATTCTCACATACAAAGTAGTCGTACATTAATCCATAAACTCATTTGATGTCAGTACGAAAATCAAACTCTTTAGATTCTCTTATATGTTTCTATTATTTTCCTCGCTTTCTCACTTTTGTCTCTTATTTGATGGTTATTGACAGAAGCAGCTTAATAGGCAAGAATAAGACTAAAAGAGGCAACGTTTACAAGTAATTTTAGAGAAAATCACCTTTTAACTATCACACTCATCATGTCGGTATTAAGCGTTATAAACATTTATTACATGAGACATTAATAATCTTACATTTTCCCACTTAGCTCATATAACATTGTCATCTTCATAAGTCATTTAAATTTAATGCGCATTGAATACATTATTCATCATAATCAAGAATTAGAACTAATGTGAGTCATGGCAGTTGTATGTGATTTAAACAACATATTCCCTTCCATGTACTACAAAGCTAGTCTTCTCCATAAAATGATCAATAAATGGGAAACATATGATCAAAAAATAATGTCTATTCAAGACAAAAAATGTTATCATCATTCCATTCAATTCAGGATACACGTTCAGAAAACCAAGTAAATCAAAAACAAATTCAATAATGAGCTTAGAATGTCAATTACATTAAAACATAAACGTCATTATAATATGCATTAATGCCTGCTCAACAATAATGCTCATACTGTCAATATGCCCCATAAATATTTTGGACGATAATCCCTTAGTCAAAGGATCAACAATCATAAGATTAATGCTAATATGCTCAATTGACACTTTACATTTCTGAACCTCTTCTTTAACGGCAAAGTATTTCAATTCCATATGTTTAGCATCTTTGGAATACTTGTCGTTTTTAGAAAAGAAAACTGCTTCGGAATTATCACAATAAATTTTTAGTAGCTTGGCAATATTATTGACTATTCCAAGTCCTGAAACAAAGTTTCGCAACCACTTAGCCTAAACCATGGCTTCAAAGCATGCCACAAATTTTGCTTCTATGGTGGATGCAGCAATTATTGACTGCTTCGCACTCTTCCATGATATTGCTCATCCGGTTAAAAGATATACATAGCCAAATGTTTGATTTTCTAGTATCTACACGACTAGCAAATTTTGAATCTAAATATCCAATTACTTCAAAATGATTGAACCTTCTATAAGTAAGTATGTGATCTTTTGTCCCTTGCAAATATCTTAAGACTTTCTTTGCAGCTTTCCAATGATCCAATCCTAAGTTACTTTGGTATCTACCAAGCATATCAACTGCAAAGCTAATGTCTGGCCTTGTACAAGTTTGAGCATACATCAAACTCCCAACAACAAATGCATAAGGAATTCCTTTCATCTGTTTCTTTTCCATATCATTCTTTAGACATTGCATGAGACTAAATTTGTCTCCTTTCTGAATTGGAACTGGAGATGCTGAACATTTATCCATTTTGAATCTCTCTAAAACTTTATTAATATATGCTTTTTGAGACAAACCTAATGGTCCTTCTATTCCGAAATATTTCTATTCCGAACGCATAGTTTACCTCTCCCATATCTTTCATTTCAAAGTTGTTAGAGAGAAACTTTTTAGTCTCACTTAATAGATCAAGATTATTAGTTGTGAGCAAGATTTCATCAACATACATAATCAAAAAGATAAACTTACTCCCACGGACCTTCAAATATATACACCGATTAACAGTATTTCCTTTAAAACCAAAGGAAACAACAGTATCATTAAACTTAAGATACCATTGGCGAGAAGCTTGTTTGAGTTTGTATATTGACTTTTTCAGTTTACACACCATGTGTTCTTTCCCCTTAACTAAAAAACCCATTGGTTGTTCCATATATACATTTTCCTCTAAATTTTGATTTACAAAGGCAGTTTTTACATCCATCTGATGTAGCTCTAAATTATAATGAGCGACTAGTGCTATGATAATTTTGAGAGAATCTTTTTTGGAAACTGGTTAGAACGTTTCCTTATAGTCAATGCCATCTTTTTTAGTAAAACACTTAGTAACAAGTCTAGCCTTATAACATTCAAGGTTGCCATGAGAGTCACGCTTTGTCTTAAAAACCCATTTACACCCAACTCTCTTGCACCCTTAAGACAAGTCTACAAGGTCCCAAACACAATTATGTTTAATGGATTTAAACTCATCTTTCATTGCATCTAACCATTTATTAGCATTAGCACTATTAATGGCTTGTGAAAATGAAACTGGATCATCATTCATTCCTAAATCATCTTCCAACTCTTGTAGATAAACCACGTAATCATTCAGAATAGCAGATCTCCTTTCTCTTTGGGATCTTCTTAATGCTATTTCCTGTGGTTCTTTTATTATAGGTTCATATTGAATGTCAGGAGCATGTATTTGTTGCTCTTCATGATTTTTATGCAGTGCAACAATTTGCGGAACAACAATTTGAGTAGTGGGAACACAAGTCAAAGGGACTTGTATTATAACTTCCGTAATTTCCACATTTCGTGAAATGCCACTCTCACTAATTTCACCATTCTCAATAAACCTAGCATTTCTAGTTTCAACAATTCTTGTACTATGGTTAGGATGATAAAATCTATACACTTTAGATTTTTCTAGATAACCAATAAATATCCACTGATTATTCTTGCATTCAGTTTCTTTTCTTGTAGATTATAAATTCTTATTTCTGCCTGGCAACCCCAAACATACAGGTGCCTTAAACTAGGTTTCTTACCAATTCACAATTCAAAAGGTGTCTTTGGAACTGCCTTATTAAGAACCATATTGAACAAATATATGGCAGTTTTTAAGGCATACATCTATAATGATAAAGGTAAAGATGCATTACTTAACATACTTCTAACCATGTCCATTAAGGTTCGATTACACCTTCATGATACACCATTTTGTTGTGGTGTATCTGACATTGTGTATTGAGCACATATGCCATGCTTTTCTAGGAATTTAGCAAATGGACTTGAGTGTCGTCCAGTTTCATCATATCTTCCGTAATACTCACCACCTCTATTAGACCTAACGATTTTCACTTTTCTGTCTAGTTGCCTTTCAACTTTAGTTATATAAATTTCTAAGGCATTCCTTGCTTGAAATTTCTCATGCAGTAAATAGATATATCCGTAACGTGAATAATCATCAATAAAGGTGATAAAGTATTTTTCTTTACCGAAAGAATTAACATCAAAAGGTCCACATTTATCGATGTGTACAATTTCAAGAAGCTGAGTGCTTTTCGTGGAAGCTTTCTTTGTGTGTTTTGTTTACTTTCCCTTAATACAATCTACACAAATATTGAGATCCCTAAAATCCAAATATAGAAGAATTCCATTCTTTACTAATCTTTCCATTCTTTCCTTGGAAATATGACTCAAACGTTTATGCCACAAGTAAGCAGAACAGTCATTCACAAAACTACGTTTAATTCCAACTTTACGATGTAAGGTCATAAGGGTTTCAGCATATAAATTATCAAAATTCAATTTATATAGACCATCACAAAGTATACCAGATCCAATCATACTAGCATGCTTAAACAAACTGAAACATCCGTTACCAAACTTAAAAGAGTATCCAGTAACATCAAGTTTAGATAAAGAAATCAAATTCCTAGAAATACTAGGTACATAACAGAGTTTCAAATAAATCTAAATGATGTCTAGTATTCAAGATTAAACGGTAAGTCCCATTTGCTTCCAATGGAACCTTTACTCTATTCCCCATAAAAACATACTTCTCATTTAGGTTTGTGGATTGGATCGTAAGGAATCCCTACATAGTATTAGGAACATTAGTTGTACATCCAAAATCAATCCACCAAGTATTACGTGAAACTTCAGTTAAATTTGATTCAAAACATACATAAGCCTTAAGCTAACCTTTCTTTTCAAGTCAAGCCTTACGTCGTGGACAGTCCTTCTGGAAGTGTCCAGCTTTTCCACATAAATGAAATTTGTTATTGTTTGCCTTCTTCTGGATCTTAATGGAGAAGTCATTGGTCTTTAGTGGTCCTTTCCTCTTTCCATGTTTCTTATGTACTTTCTTACTAGCTCCTTGATATTTCACAAAATAAATGGAACAATTTCCTTAATTCTTAAGTCTTGTTTCCTCCTGAGCCAACATACTATGCAATTCATGCACATTCCATTTGTCTTTCATGGTATTATAGCTCATTTGGAACGGACGATACTTAAAAGGTAAAGAGTTCAAAATGAACTGTACGAGGAATTTTCATCCACTTCCATTCCCAGAGACTTAAGTTTTGCTGCAATATTTGTCATTTAAATGTCGTGTTCATGAATAGTATGAGAACCATCAAATTTTATGGTGGTCAAAGTACCCATTAATGTCCCAGCAAGAGATTTATCAGCTGTTTGGGAGCGCTCTCCCACAAAACTCATAAATTCTTTAGCACTTTTAGTTTTAGGAAGAGCTGACTTGATGTTGTTTGCTATGCTCATTCACATAAACATCAAGCGCATAAACATCAAGCCCAGTCTATTTGATTTTTCCCAAGCTTTATAATGAGCCTTTTCTTCATTACTACTAGTATTAGTAATAGCAGCAGGCTTCTCATCTTGAAGCGCCAAATTAAGATCTAATACACTAAGGTGAAATTGGACTTGCTCACTCCAGTCAGAAAAATTTAGCCCATTAAATATTGGTACAAACGAAGCTTGTGAATGTAAAGACATTGGGATAGAAACTGCAATAAATACATGCCTAATATTAATGATTTGAGTCATAAACTAACATATTATAAAGATTCAGATGATACATCAATGTTCTCCTTTGGGTGATACATCAACGCAAAAAATAATCATAATGGTGCCAATAATATTTAACATTATTAGGTAATGATGCATACATCATTGCACCCAACCTGAAATATCGCATTGAGGCGGGATCTGGGGAGGTCTGATAGTATGCAGCCTTATCCCTACATAGTAGAGAGGCATACACTACTTAGAAATATTTATTATCTTTGGATAAATAAGTGAAACTAATAGTGCATTTACATTACCAAACAATTGTCTAAACCCTAAAGGTGGACTTGAATTTAACCAGATACTTGAGGATAACAGCTAGCGAGAGCAGAGCAGAGAGGAGCCCCAACGACCACTGTAAGCGCCGCCTTCGGAGCATCGCAACCACTCTTCCAAATTGAGTAAATGAACGAAGATTCGAGAAAGGCAAAAGTAGTTTTGCCCTAATCGTCAAACGAAGCTTTATTGAACGCTGCCATTTTTTGCCTTTTTATGTGTATCTAGTAAGTTAAGTGGGTCTGTCCATGTAGGATAGCCTTTCGGATGTAACTCTTCTCATTTTTTATAAAAATTTTATTTTCTAAAAAAATCATATTCATTAATTATAAGAACAACTAATTAACCTTTGGATAATTCATAAATTTCTTATAATAATGAATTTTAATATACTCATAGATAAACATCATTTATAACATCAATTTTATGAGTAAGTGATTGAAAAATTCTAATCAATTTAGAATTAATTATCCTAAAGATTTGATCACTTTGGTGATTCACAAATCTAAAATAATATTGTTCCAAATTTGATAAATGCGTAAAATATTAAATATTCAATTATCATGCCATAAACATACTGCCAATCATTATTTTTATATATTATTCATGTTAACATGCATATATATTGTACTATTGATAATTATAATTTATTCTATATGTACACTAATATGACTGTTCTTGCATGTATAATTTATTATTATTATTATTACTGTTCACATTCATTCGTGCATGCATAATTTATTATTATTATTGTTCACATTCATTCGTGCATGCATAATTTATTATTATTACTGTTAACGTTCATTCATCTATGCACAATTTTATTATTATTATTATTACTATTCATGGTCACTCATGCATGCATAATTTATTATTATTACTGTTCATGTTCATTCATCTTTCATTGTTTATTGCTATTAACATTGTTCACAAATTGTTCATCATTATCCAAAACAACCAGTGATATAACAGTGATGATGCATTGTTTACTGCTATTAACACTGTTCACAAATTGTTCATCATTATCCACAACAACCAGTGATATAACAGTGATGATGCACTGTCGTCTTACGTCACTAAGGGAAACATCATCACCATCGACAACGAGGAGGGAAGCAGACACTAAACATATGACACATGCCACTATCACTGGTAGCATCTGGATCATCACCGAGGCATGATGTCACACACCCAGTGAATTCACCGTCATCCTTGATGGTGTGACACCACCGAGAAAATACAAACAATTCTCACATACTTGAAAAATAAAATTGCCCAATATATATATATATATATACAATCATCGGTTTTGTCCTAATAGAAAAGCATAAAGGTTTATATATGTATACACACACACACACACACACACAAAATCACTGATTTTTTCCCAACAGAAAAGCATGAAGATTTTTTAGAAACCGAAAACGTAATGGAGAATCATACAATTCACAACCAGATGGCCCTGATACCACATGTAAAATTTCACTTCATTATACGATTATTCAGGATCTTAAACATATATAATTCTCATATATAAAGTAGTTATACCTTGATCTAGAAAATCAGTTAATGTTGATTCTCTTTCGTGTTTCTATTCTTTTACCTTTCTTTATCACTTCTGTATTTTCTCGTTATTTGATGGTTATCGGCAGAAGCAACTTAATAGTCAAGAATAGGACCAAAAGAGGTGACATTGGTTTTTGAGAAAACCATCTTTTATAAATCAGCATGGGAAAATTGCCTTAATCATTTCCACATAAATATCCCTTATTTGTCAAACCTCCACTCCATTACCACTTGATTCAACCAATCCTCCCATTACCGATATATATATATATATATATATATACACACACACAATCATCGGTTTTTTTCCAACAGAAAAGCATGAAGATTTATACACACACACACACACACACAAAATCATTGGTTTTTTCCCAACAGAAAAGCATGAAGATTATATACAATCATCGGTTTTGTCCCAACAAAAAAACATGAAGATTTTTCAAAAACCAAAAACATAATGGAGAATCATACAGCTCACAACCAGATGGCTCTAATACCACATGTAAAATTTCACTTCATTACACGATTATGCGGGATCTTAAACATATATAATTCTCATATATAAAGTAGTCATACATTGATCCAGAAAATCGGTTGATGTTGATTCTCTCCCGTGTTTCTATTCTTTTACCTCTCTTTATCACTTCTGTATTTTCTCGTTATTTGATGGTTATCGGTAGAAGCAACTTAATAGTCAAGAATAGGACCAAAAGAGGCGACATTTATAAGTGGTTTTTGAGAAAACCATGTTTTATAAATCAGCATAGGAAAATTGCCTTAATCACTTCCACATAAATATCCCCTATTTGTCAAACCTCCACTCCATTATCACTTGGTTCAACCAATCCTCCCATTACCGAAATAGTGACCTCCCCATTCTACTTTCGGTTACCGTATATATCTATACTGTAAAAGAAATGCTAAAACATTCAAAGATGAAGCTTTGGGTAGGGGGAGCTTCAACACCAAAGTGATCTTCCAAATTATGGAATAACTTAGCTTAAACACCAAGAGGAGGTAAGAGAGGGTGAGTTTATTGCCTACCATTTTTTTGCAGGTCTCTTTTAGGTTTGGACAGAGTGAAGTTCTTCTTCCTCCTCGATATCAAGCAAAAGTGAAGTGGAGTGAACACTCACTCGCACCATAATGTAGCAGACCAATGAATACCAAGTGCAGAAATTCAAAAAATGGTGGACAGAAGATCCAACTATGTGCATATCAATGAAGGTTGAGAGAAATGGGCACATTTGGCCCCAAAAAAATGAAAAACGATCTTTATTTTCTTACTATGTTATCTATTTCGTTTTAGATTGTTTTATTGTTGCTTGGGGGTACTGCTGGAATTAGGATGAGTATCTTGTGTTATTTGTCAAATATGTTAGATTTAAGTACATTTGGGTGGAAAATATAGTGAAGGATGGTTGAGTCTTGTTGTATGGTTTTAGGATGGAAAGAAGTGTTGTAAATTCTTTTGAACTCCTTTGGTAGTTAAGAGATTTCGGGCTCGGAATCTCTAGTTTGTATATACCTTCTATTATTTGTATAAAAGTCTTATTGATTTATCAAAAAAAAAAAACTATCTTTTAACTACCACACCCATCATGTCGGTATTAAGCGTTATGAACATTTATTACATAAGACATTGATAATCTAACACAGGAGTTTTCAAATTCTTTGTACTATAATAATTTTTTTAAAAAATTTTATGATTCTCCCAATTTTTTACGATAAAAATCAATTTTGAAATATATTCTCGTAAATTTAACATTTTTTAGACATGTTCTATTTTATATAAGTAGCTACATTATAAAGAGGTAATTAAATAGTAAACTACAAAAGGTATATTTCAAATAGATTGATTTATTGAATTATTAATCATATTAACAAAAGAGTGATTTATTCATTTTATTAGAATTTTAACATATATAATCTATTTTTAATTTTAATTAAGGTTAAATTCATTGGAACTCTTTGTAATATGGCTTTTAAAAATATCGGCTGATAAAAGTTGACGAAGAAAACTAACATAATAACTCACTTTAAATATTTTATAAAATACAAGAATTTTTTATAAGCTTCTTAAATTATAAAAGAATTTTAGTAAATTCATAAAATTTCCTAAACTGAGACAACTATTATTTTGTGTATGGTTGATTTATCTTTTTTCCTGTAATTTTCACCCGACCTCGTTGAGTTTACACCATCCATGTATAATTAATGACATCGACCATCTATCAAGAATAGGTTTATGGCTCATCCCTTTCCTTTCAATTTTCACCTTAAATTCTTAAAGTGCACGTCTCGATTGGAACTTTTCACCTTATTCACAACCATTTCTAATAATTTTTACCATTAGAACGGAAATGGCTGTAAAAGAAAATCTTAAACCTCATATACATAACTCGTACTGTAGTCTTTAAAAGATCGATTAATTCATTATAAATAATTAAACTCAACATTTAAAAGACATGAAATTATCTACACTATGAGGCTACATTGACCCTTCTACACTATTGTGAAAAATTGAACCGCAGTGTATATATATAGCATCTAAGAAGCACGGATACGGACACGCGATGCGACACGACACGAACACGGACACGAATACGGGGACACATCAACTTCTAAAATTTAGTGGACACGGACACGGCATATATATATATATATATATATATATATTATAAAATTTAGAATTAAGAAAAAAAATTCAAAATTTATAATATGATATATATTGATAATGTGTTTCAAAACTTCAAATATTTTAATAGTTCATACATATTTTGTACTTTATAAGCCCCTCTAAAAAAATACGGAGCATATATATACACTTTTCGTGGGTGTCTATGTCAGACGTGTCTGACACGGACACTTGCACGTCTGACACTAACATGTGTCCGACACGCGGACACGGCTCCATTTTACCGTCTCCGTGCTTAGCACACGTCCGATTCTGACAGAAATGCAAATATTAAGAATGACGTTAAAATGCATTAGATTATGTTTGACAGCAGGAAAATTACAATTACGTAGTCGACTTTCCATGATGTGTAAAATTCAACATTGGCTCTACTACTCAGTAACTACACATGCTAATATGAATTGGCAGTATCCTCTTGACTATATATGCTTATGTATTCAAGACCTAGTTTGTTTTCTCGTCCCATTTATGATCACTCTGACAGGGAAATGCAATTCGATATAAAAAAGAACTCTTGTCTTGAACGCAAACAGAACGAGAGTTTATCTAACACTTAAAGCCAAAGTTCTGAATACCGTACCGGACTTGGTACCGGATTGGGTTCTGGAACGGAACTGTACCGGTACCGGTCGGTACCGGTACCCATTTCGGGATATTTTTTAAATTTATAAAATGGTCCCTAAACTTTTTAAAAATTACAAAATAGTCCATGAGACAAACTCAACCTTCAACTTCACAAAATCAATCAATCCAATTCAACCTTCAACTTCAAGCCTTCAACATTAAGTCATTAACACAATCGGATTTTT
>JAOSBP010000006.1:24718377-24743931 GCA_027563825.1 Erythroxylum mucronatum | reverse complement strand
CTGAATAATTATTATTGCAAATTATATAATATAATTAATAATATTATATTTGAATAATAATAAATACAAATTATATAATTTTAATAATATTAATTACACATAATGATAATAATAATTAAAACTATTGCATTACAAACCATTCATAATACAAAATCATTGTATTACATCTTCCTAATCACATTAAAGACTAGGGGCATATTCATCATTTGCACTATTTTCTGTCTCTGTCCCCTACAACCAAACACATTTCTCCTGGAGACGGAGACAAGATTGTCTGTTCTGTCCACCATAACCAAACAGCTCACTATCCCCAATTTCTGTTCTATTCCGTCTCCAGATTTCTGTTTTGTTCCGTCTCCATCTACCAGAGACGCTATCTAAACGCACTGTTAGGGTGTATTTATGCCTTTCAGTAACACACCATTTTACTCAAAACTACTTAACATAGTAAATTAGGTCACTATTCCAATTGATTCCAAATATGTAGCAAACGAGCCTTTTAAAGTCTTGAAACACCATGTCTATCACGATATTCTCCTCCACAGTAAAATTTGACTATCTTGATGAATTTTCCCAATTAGTTCTCAACCTTCAATCTTTAAGCATGAACATATAATTGTAATGAAAACAATCATCAGCAAATGTTAGAACACATTTAGAATTGCACAATGCAACTGTATATGGTCTACCGATATCTTTATGTATTAGACTCAATAAGTCAAAAGCATGAGTTGACCTCAATATCCTTATTAGTCAACTTACCCCTGTAACAATCAGCATATGTTCCCAAATCATTATAATCTAGAATTGAGATATGTTTTCCTTGATCAATCTCTCAACCCTAGCTCTAGAAATGTGGCTTAAACTTTTATGTTATACCATGTATGACTTTTCATTCATCAGGGATCTTCATTTCATAACTTGTTTAGCAAGACACGAAGAAGCATATATCTAATTCGAGGTAAGACACATTCTATACAAACCATATGATAAGAAAGTTGTACCATTATGTTTTGCATTAAACAATAACTGTACAATAGAAGCATTAAATACAAATCATTAACCCTCTTTGTCCAAAATTGATCAAAAAATCACATATAAAATGTGCCATGTAAAACCCAAATGAACCTTACAACAAGCTTCAGTACATAAATTCCCCATAGATATTACTTCTACTTCTTCATTATTGTGAACCATTAATTTTCTCCTTTCCTTTATTTGACTTTATCTTGGATATGAACCCCTGCATCATGAAAGCACTTTGATCAGATGCTCAACTATATAGCCACTAAATACTTAATGCGACTATCGCAAATTAGATTCATAAATTAATAAGGCAAGGAGTTACCTGATAGTCAAAGTCTTTCCTTCTAGGCTTTATACTTCTGGCTTCTTTATGTCATGCGGACCTTTACCAGCACTGGTTTGACCAACATCAGCATGTGGAGAAGATTTGAACTTTCTACCTTTGAACTTAGTGGGCTTCATCTTTGCCTTACTTTCTACCTTTGAACTTAGCTGGCTTCATCTTTGCCTTCCTTTTAATTGCTTCGAGGGCTGTAGTAGTAGCAAACTTGAGTTTCTCCTCCTTAGCAACGCAATGGGCTATCAAAGTGCTGAAGTCCCATTCCTCATCCAACGAGTAATATGTCATCACCAAATTACTAAACTCTAGAGGGAGTGTGTTTAGAGTCTGGTGAACAATGAAGACATCAGAAAGAGGAACGTTTAGCATCTTTAATCTACTGTGAAGATGGATCATTCTTGATATGTACTCCATTACTCCCCCTTCTCTCGTATACCTTATGGGGAATAATTCTTTTATTAAGGCACTTATCTCAACATTAGGTGAGACTATGTACCTCTGAGAGACATTTATAAGAAACTCCTTTGTTATATCTGCGTCCAGAAGTCCATTAAGAAGATGGTCAGGTATGGATCTCTTAATAGTCATATGACATAATCTATTAGATCGATCCCAGGCTTCATAGGCTACTTTATGTACTCTCGAGCTCATGGATGTAGGTGGAGATTACCTATCCGTTTGTATGGTTATATCAACCTCAGCTATCTCCATAGCATTTAATACATCCTCCGTCTACTTTTTTGTATTGAAACTGGTCAGGGTTTCAATGGTGACATTGATTTGTTGACCAAAAAGGAGACTATAAAATAACATTGATTAGATCAACACAAATGTAGGACAACAACGATACTCAAAGCCATTAAATAATATATTTTGTAAAAATCCAATTACACATATTATGAAACCTCTTTGAGCTGAATACATAATATATGCAATTAAACTTCCATATAAAAGCGATCAGCATATAAACTATCAACTCTCATGACACTACCACCTTTGGGTGAATAGATCACTTAAACAACAACTTTCCTCCATCTAATGCCTTTATGCACATCTCAAAATGTTATGTAAGGCCAACACCTTTGGGTAGAATAACCAAACATAAAATCAGAGACATCCCCCTATATGCAAGCAAAACAATTCAAAATACTGACTTGAAAGGCCACTTTGGTGATTACATCCTTATCAGCACTCAAAAGTCCACAAACACAAGGGATACATCTTTATATTATCCTCACATTCTTTATGGGGATATAGTATGTGATAATGTAACATCAATAAATGCAAAAATCCGAATGCACAGTCTCATCGTCACACAATCGTGTCGAAGACATTCACTGAAAACTTCATTTGAGACTTTTGCAAAGGAAAAATCTCAACAAAGTAACTATCGTGCATCACCAGACACTGAATTGACCACCCGAGACACGATAACCTCATGTATCTCCCTTATAGCAAGTTTGTTGCATGAAAATTCACTTAAAAATGGCTTAAAAATGTCTTAAAACCTTTTCCGAGTAACTAACATGCGATCCTGAACACTGAACATGAGATTCGAAATACGAAAACTTGAAGTATCTCCCTCTTGTGATGCCCGAAGCATGAAAATTCACTCGAAATCGGATTTAAAACACCTTAATTCCTTTTCCTAAAGTTAAACTTTAATTTATTACTAATGTAATAAATCCAGCAAAATGGAAAAAAAATCACTTTACGAATTTTTCAGACCCAAAAATTAACCCAAAACACCCTGGGGCATCCTTACGAAAAATTTGTGTTTTTTTAATGAAATTACTGTAGATGTCCGTAAGGCTGATATCACGCGCCGCCCAGCGACACACCTCAATAGTAAACGGTGTGCGCCCAAGCGTGCTTATCTAATGGCGAGTGCGTTGCATGCTCGGACACGTGGCGCGACACTATCTACCTATGTGTTGACCGCGTGTCTACACGCGCCAAACGTACCGCCCCTCAGGGCAATACTGTGCGCATTCAATGACGATCTCCGTCATCCCTGCTGGAAAATGATGTTTTTCGATGAGTTTCAGGTCCTTTTTGGCTCTCCCGGGCTCGTTTTCACCCTGTTTCTCAAAGCTAAACACATATATACTACTTTCATGCAAAAAAAACCGACAAACAAAAGTTAAATCTCTAAAAACCTTATGGAGAGAAAATCTAAAAGTAATCATTTTTAACCACCCGATCACGTCATTATTCTAATACCATGTGTAATACATAACCATACCTTAGTTACGTATTACGTATCCCGGATCGAATATGAAAGGATAAGAAATGAGAAGATGCAAAAAATACCTGATTTCGGTCTCCATAACTTCAAACGAGCTTTTTGAAGCCGAAACGAGCGCGAATCCACAGCCGCCTTCAAGCGAACTGCTCTCCAGGACGCGGGTAAGGTCTTTCTACAGTTTTCTCAAAACGTAAACTCTCTTAACGGGTCAAAGAATCTTTATGCTTACAATTAATATGAGCAATTTTAGAAGACCTTAACCTTTATATATAGCTTCTATATCGGATTTCCCAATCACAGGCCCGATATGGGTCTGGTCCATGTTGATTCTGGATCCATTTTTCATACGAATTTTGACTTATTGATTTAGATCATTTATTATCTTTATTTGGATCAAATTACGTAATTTAACCAATAAATTATTAAAATAATATATATATATATATATATATATATATATAATTTTCTAAACTTGACCGGAAAGGACAACAGAGACATTTATTATACGTCAATCCCTATCGTTCCTTAAAAGTCTTCTCTTTGCTTTCCTCTGTATTTTCCCTTTCAATCCCTATATTCTGTTCCTTAAAAGTCTCCATTCTGCTTTCCACTGTATTTTTCCTTTCACCCTGAACAAGGCTGTGATTAGCTGCATTTAGCTGTGCAATCCGAGACTGACTGACTTGTTGCAGATAGAGCGATACCATCTTGTTGTACATTTCCTTGTTCATCGACTCCACATGTAAAACAGCACCAAAAAAAGAAAAAAAAAAGTAACCAACTGAAGTTAATAGCTCAAAGCATGAAATTTTACGTTGAATATTTTTGGTTCATGAAACAAAGAATGCTTGTAAATCTGCAAAAAAAATTCTGTGAAAACTGTGGACATATCAAAGTTACTTGTATGACATACTTGTGCTACAAAGGCGCTATATGGATCTGTCGGAGGCGCTGAACTCTTGCTGTCAAGGTCGGGATTTGCTCGCTCTGCCACGGTTCCAGGGCCTTGTATTGGGAACAAAGGATGGTGAACTACAAAGGATCCTGGATGAATAAACGCCGGTGTGGGGGCAGCCACTGATGGTGGTGGCTTAGGGTGGATGAAAGGAGGTAGAGTTTGGGGTATACTACCCATTGTGCTCATGTCAAGCATTCCCAACCCAGGACCAGCCCCCATTTCCAAGCGTGCAAGGGCAGACAGTTGATGAAGATGTTGCATTCCTAAAGGGACCAGCATCTGAGGCATGTTCCTGACATTCATTGCCTGAACTTGTGTCTGAAGCTGTTTTAAGTACTCTATCACCTCGTCCAGCATTGAAGCTTTATCCGTCTGCAGCTTTTCAATTGAGAATCGATTTCAGAAACTTCTTTTCTGAATATGAATCTACTTACCTATTTTTCTGTATCATCGATTATAGATATATTTTTTCATTTCTTCAAAAAGTGTCACTTCTAATATGGAATGACCTTCTCACCTTACTTGCATTAGGTACCAGTTTCTGGAGTGCTTTCATCTTCTGATTGATTCTGTTCCTTCTTCTCTGCAACAATAATGCCAACCTTCCATTGGGTCATATGAAAAGAGCATAGCTTGATATAGAACCTGAATCTTATGCAAAGAATCCTAGAACCGCAAATTACCCTCTCAGACTGATTGTGAATAGCGGCTGCTCGAGCTCTCCTACTTGAGTTGGATCTTACTGTTTCAGTTTTCGTCTCGCCATCTTCATCTTGGTTTTCCTGTAAATAATGGTCAGCATGCATTAAAATGAGAATTTACCATTTAGTAGTGTAGAATGAAACTACCATGTGATTTTCCTATTGAATATTTCTCTATATCCTATATAGTGCAATTGCAAAAGCAATTGTCGTTTCTGCTATCATTTCTGCTCTCCATCCTTCTCTTCTTTCTGACACTATTAGGAACAAAAACCTTGTAGGCTAACTCAACTACACATCCCCAGATCTATGTTCATACCGATCCACCATGGCAAGTTGAATCCTGCTCTGTGGATTTGTTCTTCAAAATCCGAGGGGATTGGAATGAAGCCCAAGTCTTAGTAGTCTTGGGAGTAGTTTTTTTATCCCCAGAAAATGTGTCAGGGGCGCTAACACTTGCGCCAACACTGCGGTTCAGGTTTTCATTTTGATTGCTAAAACCAATTCTTTTTGCACAAGGATTCATCTCTGGTCGAACGTTCTTCTTCGTCAGCAAAGGAGCAATTTTTTCACGACGGTCAAAGCCATTGGAAGATTCCGTAAGTGAGTTGATGTTGGCAGGGGTTTGTGGCATATCTTGGTAGTCGTGGCTGTGCTTATGGCATGTAGCTTGGTGAACTATACACTCCAAGGTATCACTGCTACTAGGCATGGCTAGCTGACCATTCTCCCATTTAAGCTCTGCAAAACCATAGTCAGACCTGAATATGATTACAAGGATGTACATCAAATACAGTCTTATGCATTGAAATAAGAGGCATACTTATTGCCATTTGTTTGCAAGAGAGGCCTTCAACTATTGGTTAATCTTATGTGTTTTTTCTCTATTTCAGTTCACGAAAAGTTCAGGTTGGTTGAATGGTACTGAATAAGTTGATGTATAAACCTGGCAAATATGCTCATCTCAAGAGGAATGTCTGTGGCAAGATTGAATGGAAAAAACCAAGAACCAGAGCAACCCGGAGCTAATTATTCTAGGACAAAGAAATGGAGGTTCTTGTTCGGATGTCAAGTTTAAGTTTGATGGTTACAAGGACTACGCATATAATCAGGCATCAGCAAGGAAAATTAAAAACTGTGGAAATATAAAATAGCAGAAAAGTAGAGAATCATCGTCATGGCACAGAAAAAGTAAAAAGAAAAGCAAACAAACATATGAAAGAGCAAAAGAAATAAGTGCACATACATGGGGACAAGTGGATTCGGAAGCAGCAGGTTCTGCATGTGAGACAGAGAGGATGAGTTGCTCTCTTCTCCTACTACTTGTTCTTCCTGTCTTTGGAGCCTTAGAGTCCAAGTTGGCACTATAAACTGACTATTCATGATGATGTTTTTGTTGATCCCTTTCTTCCACTCAGCATAAGCTTCCCAAGTTTGGATTCCTTTCTTTTATAAGAGTTACTCGCTACGTAGTTAAACCGAGTCAAGTTCTAAATTGTTACAGATTTGCTTGGATCGGTTCCCATAATTGATAATAGTTATAATCGGCAATCTACAAGTTAAAATTTTGATTGATACGGTGTCTACAGAACCTCCTAGTTCTACTTATTGCGTTGTCTTTGGGCCCCATTGCCTACGGCCCCTCTTGAATATGAATTATGTCACGTATTCACGTTGGCTTTGATTGAGATTTTACGCAAAACTTGTGGTAGCTAAGAAATTGCTGGTAGAGAATAGGATATGCTCTGGCTTGCTTAGCAGTTTGGTTGGCCCCGGTATGCCCACTGCATTTATGACTCTTTAACTTGGAACCCTTCTTTTCAAGTACAAGCAAGCACGCCTGGTTCAGTGCTATACTGCTATTTCAATAATTGGCTGAGATTAGCAGTCTGACGTAATCTACCAAGTCATTGGGTCTAAACTAAACATTGGAACTCTCCTAGATCGATTCATAAGTCGAAGGTAGATTTACCTTTTCACATACTACTTAAACTTTTGCTTGTATTACATTACCTGGCTTAGAATTGGTACGAGATTGTACAATATTATATACGAAAGATTAACCTTATATCCCAGGTTTTGAAACTTGGACTGGACGTCGAACCAAAGGTTTTATTGGTTACTAATTCGACCAGTTCGACCACCGGTCAAATCGGTGTGACGTCATAATTACGCAATAATTATATTTAATTATATATAATATTAGTAATATTAAAAATACAAAATATACCAAATAATATAAAAATATTAAAAATAAAAAAATTTATTGAACCAGTTCAACCGGTCAATTGACTGGTTCCCACTGGTTCAATTAGGAACTAGTTTTTAGGGGTCACCCGGACCGAATAGCCGACCGGTCATCGGTTGAACCTGCCGGTTCGGTCCGAATTTCAAAACCATGCTTATATCTCTTATTAAATGGACTCAAAATGTTTCAATGATGGATATTAATGTATAAGCTCTACTTGGTACAATCCACCATAATTTGTTTCTTATTAAAATCAACCTAATTTAACTAAGATTCTAATAAGATTTATAATCTTTGTAAACTTGAAATTTACTAAACTTTGTTTTGCACAGCTTCAGTCAAAGAATTAGCCACGAAAAATCTCGATGCTTTTACTCAAAAAATGTCCAACAGATCATGGCACGATAGTTGAGTAGAGAATTGGGTTTTAAGCAGACAACAAATTTAGGACGGTATCTTGGAGTTCCTTTGTTGTATGAATGAGTCCACAAAAAAACATACCAATTTATTCTTGATAAAGTCCAACAACGCCTTTCAGGCTGGACTGAAAACCTTTTATCCTTTGCAGGACAAACCACTCTTATTCAATCAGTTCTCTCCGCTCTCCTCACCTATACAATGCAGACGGTTTGCCTCCCTAGACGCCTTTGCGATGACTTGGAAAAAATTATGCGCAATTTCTTGTGGGGCTCTTCTCCGGGTAACAGAAAGCTGCACCTCATTCACTGGGACAAAGTTTGCCAACCAAAAGATATGGGTGGTCTGGGCATCTGCAAAATTCGCAAACCAATGATGCTTTATTAACTAAACTAGGATGGGCACTGATTTTGAAGTCGAACGCGTTATGGGTGCAAATTTTGTCTGTTAAATACAATCTGATTGTCAACAACCTGCCAACTTCCCTCGAGGCTGATGGTGGCTCTATGACATGGAGGAGCATAAAAGCTATATGGCACCACGTGATTCGTGGCATAAAATGGGTGATCTGTGATGGCACAACGGTCCGCTTCTGGTTAGATCCTTGGGTGGAGGATGTGAGCCCTCTCATATCCCATGCTCTTGTCTCTATCCTCTCCCCCTCCCCCCCTCCTCAACACTTGGTCGACGCATTCAACACTATCTGAACAATTCAAGTAACTGGCTATGGAATGAATTCCAATTTTTGCTTCCTCACTCTATTTGCATGTTCATTGCAGGTATTCTACTGACTCAACCCTACTTAGGACCTGACAATCTAATATGGGGGATGTTAGGCATCGGCCAGTTCACTACCGCTTCAGTGTACTCGATGATAATGGATCACGAATACCAGGACACTAGTGGATCTTGGCAGATAATAAGGTACTGGGCCGGCCCTCAACATATTCGATCCTTTCTCTAACTTCTCACGTGAGATTGATTATTATCTAATCAACAACAGATGCGCAGACGCCTAATTACAACTACGGAGTGTCATCACTACTAGGCCGAAGAGTCCTCTCTGCATGTCATGCGAGACCGCCCTTAAGCACGAAGTCTATGGCTATCCTCCCCTCTACACGCCATTTCTCTAGATTTTTTCAATCTAGATGGAAATGACTGGCTCTATACGAATCTTCAGAGGCACAGACAAGTATGTGGCCTCGACTGGTCTCTCATCTTTAGCATTGCTTGTTGGTTCTTATGGTCCTGGATGAACCGGACACTCTTTGCACAACCCTCTTTGCCAACTTCTCCAGCTCATTGTGTCCTAGACTATGTCCATTATATACATACAGCTTCGGTCTGGCAAAGCAGAGCCATTCCTGGATATCGACCTCAGCACGAGCAATTTATTGGCTGGTGTAAACCGACCCTTGGATGGGTGAAATTAAACACTGACGAGGCGTGCAAAAAATCACCCTCCTCAGCTACAGCGGGAGAACTTGTTCGCGACAGCGCAGGTTTATGGCTTGGCGGCTTTGTTCAGAATCTTGGTTGGTGTTCTTCGTTCACCGCTAAACTGTGGGGCGTTTTCTCTAGCCTGAATCTAGCTTGGGAATTAGGCTATCGTCAGGTGGAATTAGAACTAGACTCGCAGGTGGTGCTGAGCATTCTTTCTGATTCCTCTAAGTGCACTACGTCTCTTAATCCGATCGTCATAGGCATCAACGAGTTACTCAATCGCAAACTAGTTAGTTCTATCCCGCCATACTTATAGGGAAGGAAATAGGAACGCCAACTGGCTCGCTAACTTTGCTATAAACTTTGATTTAGGGACTACCACTTTTGTAACTGCACCTTTAGGGTGTCTCTTGATCCTCCTAGAGGATATAGCTGGGATTAGCCTCCCTATACTAATCACGTAATTGTTGTTTATTTTTCCATTTATGCAAAAAAAATGTTTTTAAATAAGGTAGTCATTGCAAACACTACTTGAAATAAGATTATGTCTTGATCGAATAACTCACATTTCATGTTCATATATAGAAATAAGTTCTTCCATGCCCGAGTCTCATGTTGTGTTCTTTGAAAAATTCTCTACCACACTAATATGTTCGTGTTTAAACATGTATCTTTACCTATAGAAGAACAGGTGCTAGCACATAATGATACACAACCACATCTTAGCCTATATCCACCCAAATATTTCCAAAAATTATTGTATTCTTTCTAAATCACTTTAAAATTGTACACTTTTACATATAAACCACATACAATAATCTCTACTTTGGCAAATATGGGTTGGAGCCTCTTATAACACCTCAAAACATTGATTTAAGTCTAACTAACACTTAAAATTCTCCGTAGTAATAGGCTTCGTCAATCTGTCATTTGCATTATCTAAAGTGTAAACCTTTCAAATAAGATCTATGTAGATGCAATCAACTAATTATAAGAGTAAAAACATACCCTATAATTAACCTCCTATTATCCAAATCTCCTGCATAGTCTGAATTTGCATATCCTATAACTAAAGAATCACTCAGTTGACTACTAAACACGATGTCATACTTGTTGCATTTGTCAAGTACCTAAAAATTTACTTAGCTACTTTTCAATATTATCTACCATATTTTTCATGTACGTACTAGCTACTTTTCAATATTGCGTACTAGCTCCTTTTCAATATTGTCTACCATATTTTTCATGTACGTACTAACTTGGCTAACAATATGATCCAAAGCTAGTTTAATTAAAAAAACCATCACATACATTAAACATCTAACAATATTATCATATGGTACATTAGATATATTCTCAACGTCTACATCTGACTTTAGGCATTAATCTAGGGAAAGCCTAAAATAATTCAACAGTAGAGTACTTACAAGTTTAACATTGCTCAAATAACCACAATTTTCTAGAACTAATATCCTTATGAATATTTATTTCTAGTATTTTCTTGATAATACCCAAATTGTTTATCTTAAATTTCTTTTCCAACAAGGTCTTTATTTGGTTTAAATCATGTTTTTTTGTAACTCTCTCTCTATATATATTTTAAAAAATTATAATAATACTTTTTTTAATCTCCATTTATATTTATTATATTCTTATTCCTACTTTATTAATTATGTGGGGGTCGGTTTGTTTCAGCTCTCGAGGATTTTTTAGCATTCGTTGGCGAGAACCGTAAGAGACGCGGGTAAAGAAGGATGCCTCCCAATAGAGTTAATGAATGCAGACGCGCAACTTGCAAAAATAAAGTCGATGATGATTTAGTAAGAATGGGCTCTTGGAATATGGGAACCCTCATGAGAAACTCTTTGAAATTGGTAGAGATTTTAGACAAGTATAAGATATAAATAGTATGCATTCAGGAGACTAGGTGGGCTGGAGCCAAAGCAAAGGAGATAGGGGGATTCAAACTATGGTACTCGAGTAGCCCATGGAAGCAAAATGGGGTAGGTATATTAGTGGACAAGGGACTAGTGAACAGGGTAGTGGAGATCACTAGGGTTAATAAAAGGTTAATGGTGGCAAAAATTGTCCTAAACAGTATGGTTCTAAACATAGTATGTGCGTATGCCCCTCAAGTTGGCGCAGACGATCAATAAAAACGTACGTTCTGGGAGGTGCTGGATGGAGTGCTTTAACAAATCTCTTACATCGAGCAGCTCTTCCTAAGAGGGGATTTCAACGGACATATGGGGCCATATGCAGATGGTTATACAGAGACTCATGGTGGCTTTGGATACGACTCTAGGAATGATAGTGGGGTTGATTTACTGGACATGGCCATCGCATATGAGTTAGTCATCGTAAATTCCTTGTTTAAGAAAAACGAAGCACAGCTGGTGACGTTTCAGAGTAGTACAACCAAGACACAAATTGAATATATCCTTATCAGGACAAGAACCAGATCTTGGTGCAAGGATTGCAAAGTGCTCCCAGCCGCATGCCTGTCAACCCAACATAAATTGTCAGCTATAGATCTACAAATTAAGGGCTAGAGGTCACAGTGATTTACTGAACGATTTTGCAAAATCAGGTGGTGGAGACTACACGGGGACATGGTGAAACTTTTTAGGACTCAAGTTAGGAATAATACACCTTGGGTGGTGAGTGGGGATACCAATCAGATGTGGCAGGAAGTTGCCCCTATGATAAGAGAGATCGCCACAAACCTCTTAGGGATTTCAAAAAGACAAGGAGGAATACGAATGCAATCTTAGTGGTGGTCAAAAGAGGTCCAAGGGATGGTAAAGCTGAAGAAGCGAGTGTTTAAAGATTTGTTGGAAAGTGCTACCGAGAAGGAGCGTGTAACAAACAGAGTTCGATATAGACTGGCAAAACAACGAGTGAAGAAGACTATCGCAGCGACTAGAGGAGAAGCTTACGGGGATATGTACAGGGAGTTAGATACGGCCAAAGGAGCATAAAGAATTTTCAAGTTAGCACGAGATAGGGCACGTGAGACAGGTGATTTCAATCGCATTTGCTGTATTCACGACGAAGCAGGACAGGTACTCACAGAAGCTGATGCCATCAAACAGCGGTGGTAGAGATACTTTTATGGCATTTATAACGAAGACATATTAGTCAATTTAGAGTTAGGAGAACCCCTTGTGTTGAGGCAATATTCAAACGGGAACCTATAGGGGAGAATCACCGGGGGAGAAATTACAAAGGTTCTCAGGGGAATGGGAAGCAGACAAGCAGAAGGGCCGGATGAGATCCCGACAGAGGTATGGAAGCGACTAGGCACTGTCGGTACTACATGGTTAGTTCATCTCTTTAATGTTATCCTCGAGTCAGCCAAGATGTTGGATGAATGGAGGTTGAGTAGGTTAATCCCTGTGTGTAAGACCAAAGGAGATATCTAACAATGTCACAATTATCGAGGCATCAAATTATTAAGTCATACCATGAAAATGTGGGAGAAGGTAATTGAAAGGAGAATCCGGAGAGCTGTTTTGATATCAGACAATCAATTCAGATTTATGCCAGGTAGGTCTATGACAGGGCAGAAACAGGACTTGCACATAGTGTTTGTCGATTTAGAGAAAGCATATGACAGGGTTCCTAGAGAACTCATATGGAGGTGTTTGGAGGCAAAAGACATCCCTAGCACTTATATCAAAGTAATAAAGGATATGTATGAAGGAGCGTTGACCAGTGTACGGACGATCGGAGGTGACATGGAAGCATTCGCTATTGGTGTTGGACTACACTAAGGCTCGGCTTTAAGCCCTTTTTTGTTCACATTAGTGTTAGATGAACTTACTAAACATATTCAAGGAGAGGTACTGTAGTGTATGTTATTTGCGGACGATATCGTCCTAGTGGATGAGACAAATGAGGGGGTAAATGCCAAGTTAGAATGTTAGAGAGAAGTGTTGGAGTTGAAAGGTTTTCGAATGAGCAGGTCCAAGACAGAATATTTAGAATGCAATTTCTCAGGTCTCCAGATGGTACATAAGGCGGAGGTAGCAATTGGTACTGATATCGTACCACAGAAATCGAGTGTCAAATACTTAGGATCCATCATTCAGAGAGATGGTAATATCGATAATGATATAGTACATCGTATCAAATCTGGGTGGGTCAAATGGCGGCGTGCGTCAGGTGTTCTCTGTGATAAAAAGGTCCCTATCAGACTCAAAGGGAAGTTCTATAGAATGGTGATTCGGCCAACCATGTTATATGGTGCAGAGTGTTGGCCTACTAAACGTAGACATATGCAACAGTTGTTGGTAGCAGAATTGCGAATGCTTAGGTGGATGTGTGATATTACCCAAAGAGATAGGGTGCGAAATATGGTAGTGAGGGTTAGACTACAGGTGGCTAGTATAGATGACAAGTTGCGAGAGAAAAGGCTTCGGTGGTTTGGGCTTGTGAGCAGAATTATCCTTAGTGACTATAAGAGGAGGAGAGGGAGGCCTTATAAGACCTGGAGGGAGGTGATCAAGAGAGATATGTCAAAGTTAGCACTCACCGCCGCAGTGGCTAGGATTAGAACAGTCTGGCGTGATAGGATAAGGGTAAATGACATATCATAGAGGCTTTTTTTAAAGGTTTATGAGGAGAGATTCCTAAGCTGGAAGAATACAACCGTAGGCTTGTCGCACTCTCAGGGCACGGATCAGGGAAGATGCATAGCATAGATAGCAATAAGCAAAGATGGTCTTGGCACAGCAAAAGGTAATAGCATATTACGGTCACCATCAGGTATATATATTTAAATGTATTACCGATCTTTACGTATTTTGTTTTCTTTGTACCCTACATCTTTGTTATCATGTCATATATCCATGTGGGCTTACTGGAAACAGCCTCTCTACAATGTAGGGGTAAGGCTGCGTACTATCAGGCCCCCTCAGACCCTGCTTCAGTGCGGGACTTCGAGGTATGATAATGATGAATCATAAAAAGCTAAGTATCAACTCATGAGTCCTGAGCACTAGGAAAATTATACTATTAAGAAATTATATTAAGCAAAAATATATTTAGTATGAAAGAAAACAATAAGAATATAAAAAGATTTTAACAAAGTTCAATCAAATTTTGTACGTCTATATCTCGGAAATAAGAGTGCCCAATTTCATTATCATATCAATGATCATGAAAATTACAATTTTCTCATATAATTGGGTTTACACAAGTATATAAGCTTTACTTGATACAATCCAACATAATTTGCTTCTTATTAAAATCAACCTAATTTAACTAAGATTCTAATAAGATTTAAAAATCTTTCTAAACTTGAAATTACTAAAAATATGTTTTTAAATAAGGAATTCATTGTAAACACTACTTGAAATAAGATTGTGTCTTGATCGTATAACTCACTTTTCATATTCATATTTAGATATAAGTTCTTACACGCCTGAGTCTCATGTTATGTCCTTTGAAAAATTCTCTCCCACACTAATATGTTAGCGTTTAAACATGTATCTTTACCTATAAAAGAACAGGCGCTGGCACACGATGATACACAACCACATCTTAGCCTATATTCACCCAAATATTTCCAAAAATTCTCGTATTCTTTCTAAAACACTTTAAAATTGTACACTTTTATCTATAAACCATATACAATAATCTCTACTTTGGCAAATATGGGTTGTAGCCTTTTCTAACACCCCAAAACATTAATTTAAGTCTAACTAACACTTAAACCTCTCTGTGGTACTAGGCTTTGTCAATATGTCATTTGCATTATCTAAAGTGTAAACCTTTTCAAATAATATCTATGCAGATGCAATCAGCTAATTATAAGAGTAAAAACATACCTTATAATTAACTTCCTATTATCCAAATCTCCTGCATAGTCTGAATCTCGTATACCTTATAACTAAAGAATCACTCAGTTAACTACTAAACAATATGTCATACGTGCTACATTTGTCAAGTAGTTGAAAAATCTACTTAGCTACTTTTCAATATTGTCTACCATATTTCTTCTTGTACTTACTAACTTAACTAACAACATGATTCAAAGCTAGTTTAATAAAAACCATCATATACATTAATCATCTAACAATATTAGCATATGGTACATTATACATATTCTCAACATCTACATCTAACTTTAGGCATTAATCTAGGGAAAGCCTAAAATAATTCACCAATAGAGTAATTACAAGTTTAGCCTTGCTCAAATAACCACAATTCTCTAGAACTAATATTCTTATGAATATCTATTTCTAGTATTTTCTTGATAATACCTAAATTGTTCATCTTAAATTTCTTTTCCAACAAGGTCTTTATTTTGTTTACATCATGTTTATTTTTTGTAACAATCATCATATCATCCACATACAATAGTAAGAAAATGAATAAATAAACCTTCATCAAAGTTATTAACATTAATATAATAACCATACTCATTTTTTTTAGCTAATTCATATTATAAAAGAGTCAAACTTTTTGTATCATTAACGTGCAGACTAGTTCAACCCATAAAGTGAGTACTTTAATTTACACATTAGATATTTCTTTCCAGGTTAACTAAACATTTTGAACGGTTCCATTTAAACTTACTCCTCCAAGTCACCATGTGGAATTATATCTTCATATTCATTGGCTCCAAATGTATATTTAAACTAGCTACTAACTTCATCATAATCCTAATGGAGGTAAATCTAACCACTAAGAAAAAAATTTCATTGTAAACAATCCCCTTCTAGTATTCACATCCTATCACTACTTGTTTGACCTTAAACTTATTTTCTACTTTTTTTTCCCTTATAATGGTTACTAACTTACACCCCACAAGCTCTTCTCTTTAAGAAGCTGCACTAATTATACTTGTGCAAAGACTCCATCTCTTCCACTATAGTTCACATCCATCTACTATTCTCCTAGATTATACACAACCTCTAGAAAAGTAATTGGATCTCTATTATTAATCATAAGTGTTAAAGATGTTGAGCCTTCCTAACTATCCATTTAGTAGTCTAATGATATATTCCATTCTATCTATGGCGATATTGTGACATCGTTCTCCTTTAACGTTGCTTTTCTATCTCCTATACTATAATTTTTAGTGTCTTTCACATATATTCTACGTTGATCTAATTTCACTTGTACCACTCTAGTACTATTCTCTAATGGTCATGAAACATCCACTTCATATGTTGCCTAATAAACACTATATCCTTATTAGTCTTCATTTTCTTTTATATTAGGTCTCATAATTTATATTCGTTTACATCTTTAAGATAGTTAATAAAGATACTGTTCTTTGAATTTGGATCAAGCTTAAACCTTTTATCAATAGGGGCATAAAGATAAGCGATATAACCTAAGATCGTTAAATTCAAAAAGCCTACCTTACTTTATTTCCAAACTCCTATTCAACTTTCTCATCCAATAAATTTTGTAATGATTTGTTGGTGAGATAACGTACTATACTCATTGTTGCCACCTAAAAAAATTTAGAGAACCTTGGATTCAATCTTAAACGCCTAACCCTTACAATTATGTTTTTGTCCATTTTCTCTAAAATATCATTTCGTTATGGTATATTTTTGAAATGTATAATGTCTTTACATCTCACACTTAATTTTTTTGGGGATTATGAGTGTGATTGTTTGATCTCTAATACTTGATTTTTTTTATCTGTTTGGTTTTCCACCTTAGCCTTTCATGCCCTAAACTTTACAAAGACCTCATATTTTTATTTATGATTTATACCTATATGTTTCTCAAAACAATTATCCATGAATATCATAAATTACTAAGATGCACCTATATCATAAATTACTAAGATGTACCTAACAACAATTCTTTAATAAGTCCATATACATCAACCTACACATATTATAAAATTCCTTTAGTTTTGTAACATAAGGCTTATAGAAGTTTAACTTACAGAGTTTGATGCCCTTCACTAGGCTCCTCTTATGAATTTTGGTCACCTCTTGCTTACTTAAATGACCTAATTTTGTATGTTATAGTACAATACTATTATCATCTGACTCTATTATAGTAACATCTCCACCTACAATTATGCTTCCTATCAGTTTGTAGAAGTTTCTTGACAGTCTTAGCCTTTTCATTATAGTCCTTTTTAATGTTATCTCCAATATTTTTAGAGCTAAAATTGTTCATATGTAAGGAGAGATCAAGCTCTTTCTCAAATTTGGTATATATCAAATATAGCAAAACATCCTGACAATATTACCAAATATTTTAATCATAACTTATCTTGCCTCTATCTTTTTATATGCTTTATCATTCTCCAACAAATTAATGCCAAAGTTTTTTGGCATATATAACATAAATCAGTCCTTATTTATATGGTATGAGCATTCCATATCTAGGATATATGAGTCACATAGTTAAATGATTGAAATGTAGATCATGTATCCATTGTTATAATTTGAGTCCTTACTCTACATTCTATTAGCAAACCGTGATGAATCATTATATTTCTTTTCATCATTCTACTTCTTTTTATTCAAATAGTTTAGTTACACTTGTAATACCAAACTGCCCTTCTATTATTGAATTTTGATCTAGAACTCTTGTTAGACAAGCCAACTATATTCTACTTCCTCCCACGATGTTAATTTTCTCTCACGTATATCCCTTCACTTTGAGAGCTTTCCCTAGTATTTTTTTCTATATTGGTTATGATCCAAAATTGTAATGGTTATTTCCTCTATACCAATTGTTTCCTTACACAATATGAATATGGTTATTATATGTTTGTCATATGGAGGTCAAGAGTAAAATAGAATCGTTTTTTTTTTCTTCATTCAAAATAGTCACCTCGTGCCCTAGCAAAAAACTGACCAGTTAGTTAAAGACATTGATTTATTATTTGATATTTGTTCTCTCCTACATCTTTAGTCAATATTGTCTTTGATTTGAATACAACCTATTTATAAGAGACTTTGATATATATCAAATCTCCGTCTTCTTCTATATCTTCATATGGGATGTAATGTTTATAACATGGTACATGACCTCTTTTGTCAAACATAGTTGAATGATTCCAACGACTTTCTTATGTCACTCTTCCTAGTTGAACTAATCTATGTCCTCCAACTTATTCTAACACAACTCCTTCAACATGCCTTATTGTGCCATCAAATCCTTTACTCTCTATTTCAGTAGTCTAAAATTTTCAATTTCATTGAACTTACATGCTTCAATCTTTGCAATTGAATTCATTATTGTCTCAACTATGTTATAATATTACTTTTTGAGAAGAATATACAACAAGAATATATTTAGTATGAAAGAGAACAAGTGGGAGACAAGGAATCTCCTCGTTCCATTATGTTCCTGCAAGTTTTAACAGGGAATAACAATAGAAGTAGAGTGTTGGAAATGAACTTAGATCCAAATTAATCGACTACGAGGGCCCAGAGCGCACCTGGATTGATGAGTCATCCTCAATTAGTTAATGACCCAGGAAGAGGAATTGAACGAGAAGCTATCCAACTAACCCAACAGTTGGAAAAGTTTTTGCCTATGCGAGTGGGAAATTTGATACAATTAAGTCAACAATTGATGCTGAAATCGCTGCTTGCATAAATTCCCTAAATCCCTTCAAGATCCATTATTTGGATAAAAAAGAAATAACCCTCAGAACTGACTGCCAGGCAATCATTAGTTTTTACAACAAACAATCCCAAAATAAACCCCAAGTAAAATGTATTCTTGGCATTACACCTATACTGTTGCTAGGATGTTTCTTCTTGAATTCTTCTTCTATCCTTTTCCCATATAATTTTGGGAGCTTCCTGAAGAATTTTTCTGACAATTCAGGGCTAAGGAATGATCTTTCCGACATAGATGCCAATGTGAGATATTCCTTTAAAAACTGTGCTACATTTCTTATTTCTTTGCAGTTTAGTTGTTCTAAATCTGCATATGCTCTATCTTGAAATGCTGTAGACCTTTGGTATGGATCTTCCAAGGTAATCATTCTTCGTACTTGTGAAAATACTATTTGTGTATCATCTGTTGCACCTACTAGCATCTCATATTCTTATGGATAAGCTAATCTCCATTGTCGGAACATTCTTTTCATAACTTCACCTAATATATTTTCTATATAGGTGACTTTTGCTTGATTATCCACCTAGCTCATCCGATTGATAAAATTAGTATTGACTGATTCTCATCGTGTGATTACATCTTCATATTGGGATATATCTTCAAGCAATACTAGCATTGCTCCAGTCTGTGCTTGTGCAGGAGGTAACATCCATTGATTTGATGTTTCCATTCTTTTTCCTCTAAAATTTTTCCACTTTTCTTGTATTTCTGGAATATTTATTTTCTGTTCCCCCGTAGCTGGAGGGTATTGAGGTGGCCCCATGTTAAAGTCTGTTGGGGGTCTATATCCTGAATCAACAACTTGAGAGGTGGATGCTGATTTTACGGATTCTACTAATATTTCTTGTAGAAATGGAGTTTCTGTCAAATCAATTTTTCTTCTGGTCTTAATTTTGGATACTCCATTTCAGCCATTAAAACTTTTCTTTTGTATCCTCAATAGTTTGAGGTATACTAAGGTACCATGGTAATTCTTCTTCAGGCTCTTTATCTTCAAATATTACCATTGTTTCTTTATTTTCTTGTGAGTTTTCAAACTCATTTCCCCATCCATCACAAATTATGGGGTCATTAATTTCTTCAGGGATCGTATACTTTACCCGGTATTTTGCATCTCTGAGATGATCCCAAATAATTCCTTTTTCTTTTTCACTTTGTATAAATAGCAGTGGACAAAAACAAAAAGCCTGTTGCGCTCTTCAATATTATTTCAATAAAATCATAGATCCGCCACTGGGTAAGAGTGTTTACTATTATTCATTAGTTAATGGCCCAGGAAGAGGAATTTATTGCTATTATTCATCATTACTCAAGCAAACCGTGGATATGGCAAAACCTAAATTTAAAGGGTTTTACGCATTTAACGAAGCCTTGGAGTATATAATGCAATATGTGGAATCCAATGAAGAAAGTGGATATAGGGATTCTGAGGGGCCTAAACTACCAGTCATGGCTTTTAGTTTAATGGTATTAGAGCCTCCCATTTACCCCCTGGTCGCAGGTTCGAGCCGCGACTGTGAAAAGGCCAAATGGTGGCTGTGAAAAGGCCAGAGCATGCGGAGCGTGGTGGGATATGGGGATTCTGAGGGGCCTAAACTACCAGTCATGGCTTTTAGTTTAAGAAATTGAAACAGCTCTAAAAGAATTAGAGGATCTCGAGTTTATCGGGAAGGACCCACAGAAGCATTGGGCCAAGAATGGAATACTGTGCAAAATTGAGGTAATCAACCCAGATCTTACTATTCAAGATAAGCCTCTTAAGCACGTAACTCCTCTAATGGAAGCCCAATTCAAGAAACATGTTCAAGTTCTACTGGACCTTAGAGTAATCAGACAGTTTTATCAAGACATAGAACAATGGCTATGATGGTATATTCAGGAACTTCAGTAGATCCAAAAATTGAAGAAATAAAACATGGCAAAGAAAGGATGGTCTTCGACTACAGAAAGCTAAATGAGAATACATATAAAGATCAGTATTCTCTACCAGGGATAAATACTATCATCAAGAAAGTTGGAAACAGCAAAATTTACAGCAAGTTTGACTTAAAGAGTGGTTTCCATCAAATAGCGATGCATCCAAACTCCATCCCTTGGACAACTTTCATTGTGCCATATGGACTATATGAATGGTTAGTAATGCCATTCAGGTTGAAAAATGCTCCGGCAATTTTTCAAAGAAAAATGGATCAATGCTTCAAAGGACATGAAGCATACATTGCTGCTTATATAGATGACATTTTAGTCTTCTCTGAGACAGCACAAGAACATAAGAATCATTTACAAATATTCTTTAATATTTGTAAAAGATATGGACTAATCCTATCTAAAGAAAAAATGCATGTAGGAGTTTCGGAAGTGGAATTCCTTGGGGCCATCATTGGTAATAGAAAAATCAAGTTGCAACCTCACATAATTAAGAAATTATCAGAATTTCCTGAGGAACAACTTAAAGAAAAGAAAGGTCTGAGGTCATGGTTTATTCTTCGTCGTTTGCAGCAGTTAAATATAACATCTAAGTCCACTGTTTGTGCAGTTGCTCAAGTAGGACTTCAACCTTTTGTAATTTCTTTTCCAACTGTTGGGTTAGTTGGATAGCTTCTCGTTCAATTTTCTTTGGCTGATCAATTATGGAGTTAATCAACTCAGACACTTCGCTTTTCGTCGGGAGTCTTTTTATCTTTTTCTCTAGATTTTATGTATTTAATATTTTTTCAAGTTTTTCAAAATTTTCATGAATAATATGAAATTGCTTTAAGCAAACATTAGACAAAACAATTAAACGATCAAATATTACATTAATATTATGCAAGGTATTTAACTGTAAATCACAAATAAAATTTAGCTGCCTATTTTCAGAATGATAAATATGTTTAAAACCTTTCTTATAACAAGAAAATTTTATTCCTTCAATGGATTCAGTCTAAAAAATTGGCTCTGTTGCCAGATCCAAATATTCCAAATTTTTCCTGTTTCGGTAGTAATTATCAATTGATTGCTTAAACCTATCACTCATATGCCTCTAACCTTCCTATTAATCTCTCGGCTTAGTTGCAGTGATTACTCAAATTTTCCTCTTTACACGGCATCAACGCCTTCTCCACGAGTACTTCTTCTTTTATAATCACCCAATCCACAACAAAAGACTAACAGGCATAGAACTATCATAAGAATGATTGGTTTAATTCCAAAAATCACACAAACTATCAGAAACAGAAGTATATAAATATCAGCAATGATTTTGCAACTTGTTTCCATTAATTGAACAAAACGTAAATGTTAAAAGAAGAATTTAAACATATTATCAAACCTACTATAGACAACTAAACTTTACAAATTTAGTTACTCAAACTTTGCCCTGATACCAAAAAGAGAGTCGTGCTCAGTTGTGATCTTGCAAAGAACATTTAATTTCATATTGACACAATAATCATGATGATTACAACTCTCTTATATAACTAGGTTTACATAAGAATAGCTATATGTAAGCTCTAACTAATATAATTTAACATAAATTATCCTTTATTAAACCCAACCTAATTTAACCATGAATTTAATAGAGCATTCTTCTAGACAATATGTTGAGAGCATGGCAGTGTCTTGAACCGTGTATTTGACTGATTCTATCTCCACACAAACACATGCTTTGATATACCCCTAGATCGTACAACTCACTATTTTTGCCTGCATATGTATTCCTTTGAAAAATCCTGGCCACACCACTATTTTAGTCTGTCTTTACCTTAGCCTTTTAGAGAAGAACAAGATCGTGTGTTAGGGTTTATTCATCCAAATATTTCTAGCGAACACTTGTATTCTTCCAAAATTGTACATCTCTGTATTGAGCCATTCGCAACATCTTTCCAAGTTGGAGATACAAGGGCTATGCAAGCAAGAGGAATTTCATCCCCTCGTAAAGCTAATTTTTTTTCCAAGCTGTTCTATCCGACCCTCTACTCCGAATATGATCCCTACCCAAGACAATAATTAAAGATGCATGATCAAACGTACCGAAATGACAAGTTTATAGGTGGGCATTTACAGTTCTATCAGATATGCGTGAACTGTTGGAATTCGATTGTGAAGGCTGAGGAATGAGAAAGGAGTAACAGCGATGCCATGTTGGTGGATGCGATCAGTGTTATTTAATTTAATAACAGCATTGATAGCTGTATGGCCCCCCAGGAAAGGTCTTCTTATTTAAAATGATTAACAAATAGCTTGCCCTTTGTCAGAGTGTCAAAGATTGGATATTGATCAAATATTCTGTTGAAATCCTGTCTCCAGAATGGCCGTCCCTGCTTGATGTTTTTGTTATTTATTATTTTCAACCAGTTACACTAGATTTCGCGACGTAAGATACATGGCTTCTAAATCACAAGTGTTAATAATCATAGAAGTTGCAGTCAGAATTCTTACTGAACTCTATCCAACTATGTAACCAACACCATGTCAACGACCTAGACTACTGAAAAAATCCCGTTCTGCAGAAGTTGCTTTTGGGACAGTAGAATTACGTGCCAATACAAACACATTGCATGGAGCATTAAACAGACGCTTATTATTCGTTCCCTCCACGCTAGGAGAGGTATTCTGGTGTAGCAGAGGAATTTAGTGGCATATTTCAACAATACCCACTTTCACTCGATACGGAGAAACGTTTCGTAAAATTCCCTTTCACCTTATTCTTCAGGCCTTCTTTACTCCCATATATGTTTGCTGCCATCTCTTCATCAATGCTATGAGACCAGTATTATGTTGTTGTTTTGTCCTTTTCATTCAATCCTGCAGTTTTTTTAACAGTGTGGTAATATCATACTTAAAACAAAACCCTTTTTCCTTTCTTCCTGAGGCTTCACTTTCACCTTCTTTGTCGTTTCCCAAGCAAGAATTGATTTCAAATTGCCATTCCTAAAATCGACATCAGTTATTCAAACAAGCTTCTACATTCAAATTCGTTGTGGAAAACCCATTTTTGTTTCTGGAACAACCAAGTTACTCATTTGGTTTCAATATTTCTTATTTTAATATTATCTAAAAGGTCTCACAAGTAAATGATCAATGCATAACTTCCAGCATTCCCCTGATCAAAATGGCGATGTGAGTTTATTAGAGGATGACCGGCTTGATTTTCTTGCTGAATAAGATCCATCTTTAACCTTACGATTCTGTGCTTTTGGCTGCCACGAAGAACCCTCGCCTGCTTATAGATAGTGCCAGTTAATTCTTTTGAATGTTATATTGAAGAAGTTTATGATATGTAAATTACCTGGATTCTTCGTTTTCTTGTATGAAAATCTCTTGGTCCATTTACTTGCATGCGACGTTTTAGTCTTGGCCTCCTTTTTGTATCCATCTTTTGCTCCAGAAATTTCATCTTCTTCAAGTGAACATATGGCAAATGCAGTTGCTGCAATAGCAGCAGAGGAAATGGAACCTTGATCTTCGTTCATAGGTTTGAAAAGCTTCGTCCGAATCCAGTTCATGTTCTGTCCTAGCATGTTTTGCAGTTCTAGTTATCAGTGACCTTTACTTCAAAGGTTGGGCGCAGTAGCAAGAAAAATAAGGGAACAAAAGCTCTTCAAATCAATAAAAGGGCGTACCTATAATAGCTTGAATACTGATTCTTAGTCAAGAAAAAGTTATCAACTCCGAGAGAGAGTGTTGTTGAACTGATAAACCTTTTCTGTTGGTTTTAGACTCCACCTGGATAGCTTGTACTGATGAAAATAAAAGATAAATTTCACTGATGTCATGTACTCTTCAATTTCCCAAAGCTAAAACTGTGGAATCCATTAAAAGAATTGCTCTCTTAAAGTATATTAAACTTCAGTAAAAGATAAAAATAAGAAATCAGGGATATCAATTACCTCCCCTGCAACTCTGCCTCAATAAGCTTCCTTTCTTCTCTAATCTATCTTTTCTGCCTGCTTTGCTGCTTTCATAGAAGAACATGCTCAAGCTAAAGGTAACTAGTGCAGCTGTATGGAGATCTGGCAATGACGTTGGAGTACATATATTGATCTAAGAAAGGTCGCTACGTCCTGTTCTACGGCTAGAGATTCTGACCTTTATTGCTCTAATGCACACAATCCATCAGCATTGTTGACTTCTTGGGCATGCTTAGTAAAAGGTGAAACTTATTCCCTAACGTTTGTTTGTACATTGCAAAAGAGCTTAGCAAAAAGTGAAACTTATTCCCTCAAGTTTGTTTGAGCATTGCAAAAAGACTAGTGAATTGTCAGCTGTTAAGGAACTTATTCTGATTCCTGTTCTACCTCGTGCAGCTATTCCTTATCCCAGGTCCCTCTTTCGGGAGAGGGAGGCTGTAAAGCTTGCATCGCATATGAGAATCACCATCCCGCCACCAAGTTAAAGTAACTAGTCCGATGTGAAGTCGGTTAAGTCATGAACTTAACATGCCGTAATCCGAATATCATGAATAATTCTCTGTGTTTTTTTTTTCATTCATCACATCTTACATATATAGATTACATTGCAGGTATAGATGGCCATACATCAAGCCATCAATTACGGGCCATAAATCAAGCC
>JAOSBP010000006.1:24659839-24680046 GCA_027563825.1 Erythroxylum mucronatum | reverse complement strand
ATGCTCTTAAAGGTCTTAGAGAGATCTATACTATTGTTAAAATATGAAAAAGTTGCTTAGGTCATTTCTGAAGACATAGAAAGCTAATGTGATGGATATCTAAGAAGCCCAAGATCTAACAATGCTACTGTTGAAGGAACTTATTTGATCTCTTCTTACATACAAAATAAGGCCCCAAGAGATGTAGAAAGAAACAAGACTTACCAAGAAAAATAATTTAACATTCTAAACCCAAAAGGAAGAATCAAATGAAGAGGATGAAACCTCAACTGGTTAAAGCAATAACAAAGACATTGACTTAATCACTAAAAAATTCAAGAAGTTTTGAAGAAGAAATTCTCTAAAAGAAAGGACCACATGGAAAGTAAAAGGTGATTAAAAACGAATCCTCTAATATTATGTGCTTTATATGTAGAAAATTCGATCATATGACATCGTAGTATCCTTTACTTAGAGATAATGAGAAGTATGTAACAAACTACAAAAAGGAGAAGAAGAATAAGGAGAAATAGCTTAAAACCTCAACTTAAGTGAATACGAAAATAAGTATTTGAAAGAAGATATAGCTCATATGTCTTTATCACTATAAAAGATAATATGGAAACTTCAAGATCTAATTCGTGTGATAGTGATAGTGATTTAACATGTAATGAATTAGTAAAAAGATTAGAAATTATGAATAAGAAAAGGTAAAAAATTATTTTATAAGCCCAAAGAAGTTCAAAAAATAGTTAAATGTATGAACGAATTAGAATGAAAAGATGAAAAGTAAATCGCATAACATTAAAGCATCCAAAAATGTAATTGTTGATGACAATCATACATTAGAAACATTAAAACATGAAAATGAGACATTGAAAAAGAAGATCAATATTCTCAAGGATTTGTTATCCCAATTCACTAAAGGGGGTAAAAAATAGAAACCATGCTAGGAGTTCAAAGAACTCCAATGATAGGCATGATACAACCATAAAAGTGAAGTTTATTCTAGAACCACATTTGTAAAAGGAAAATATTTGTATAGCGAAAAACCATTGCCTAATGTCACAAATGAATATGAAGCATCCATATCTAAGCATATGCATGCACATGTCACATCCACTAGGACTAATTCTAAAAGCAAGAATCATGCATTCGTATATGGCTCATAATCTAGGCATAAGGTTCAATACCCTGAAAAGAAAAATAGGCATAATTTCTATTATAACCTTCAAGTTCACTCATACCATGCCTTAAAGAAACATACAAAAAGCTTTCTTTCATAGTAGGAATCATACATATAATTATGATAAAACATTTCATTATCTTAGGAAAATATTTAACACCTTTAATATTCAAAGGAAGAATGCCTATACATATATAAGACCAAGCAATGCATTATACATGATCATCACATGGTATGCCAGTCTTGTGGCAAATATTGACATGTTGATAGATTTTATTTTACAAAAAGAATTGAAAGCAAAACTTTAAAAGTGTGGGTTAAAAGGAAGGAGCCCATCAATCAAGGAACTAAACTCATTTAAGTACATTAAACGCATTAATTACCTTGTTTTGTAGGGCCTTATAAAAAAGAAAAGGGAAATAATATGATACATACATACATACATACATACATACATACATACATACATGTATCGTCTATCTATACAAGAGATGATAATCCTACTACTTTTGAGCTTAATAATACAGAAGTTCTCAATCAACAATAGCAAGCAGGTTTAAGCTATTGGAATCGTTATAGTATGCGCTTTAGATACATCATTCTCTCATCAGTGAACCATGTTCAAATGTACTATAAGAACATAAGGGATTCAAAATCTATAAAGATGCTATACAAATCAGTGAATTGCATTAGTCGGTTGAGGGAAGTACTTCCAATCAACTCTTTTCCATAAAATTAATTTGTTAGATTTTTAGTGAAAACTACGTAAGAAGTGTCAAGTGAAATTTATATGCTCTATCATAACCAAACTATCTGCAACCTTTTGACTGTATGCCTTCTTTATCATTGTACCTTTGAATAGAAGTTAAACCTACTGCAATGAAAAATGATTTTCAGCTTCTTAAGTCGATAGTATAAAGTATAAACGACATGATTTATTTTCTTCAGAGTTTAGAGACAGATTTGGACGGTAGGAGGATGACTTTTAGACTTTCAGTTCAGACTTTTTTCACTCATTCAAGTAATTGTTCATATTTTGCCCATTAACTATAGGCTAGGTCAAATTAAGCCAAAACCCAATTTTTGATTCGACTTTGGATTGCTTATACTGCGTCATTTGGTGTAGAAGAGACGATAGCAAGTTGGAAGAATGTTGAGCGAGCGGGGCAGGGAAATTCAATTTATACTTAGAAATCAAAACCTAGTGTTTTGGCACCTACGACTCCAACTAAATACAAATCGTGATTATAAGTATAAGACAAAAATGAATAATCATTAATATATATATATATATTAATTGCAATATATAATTCAAAGAAGCATATGAAAAGTTTAAACTTAAAGTATCACTTTAATGTGCAACACATTTTTCATAATGCAAATATTTAGAGAATAATTGTAACAATCATTAGAAGAAATAAAAATAAAAATAATATTTGAAGTCAATTTCACTCCTTATAAATAAGTATTGATTTTTTTACTTTTGTGTGATATTCTAATTATTATAATAAAATTTAAATATGCTATAAGTTTAAAATTAATTTCATATTTTATCAATGCATACATATGGAGAATTGTAATGCTAATATTATCATAATTAAATAGTTCAATAGATATGATAACGTTCTTATAAATATATATAAAAGTATTTTTATGACATACTTTAGTTTTTATAACATATGTTAACTTTTAATAAATTGATAGTTAGTTTAAGCGCAGTATACCATCCATCTTTTATAATAAGAGTTACTTATATATCTTTGAAAACTAAATTGATATATTATGATTAATAAAGAGTCTAATTCATTATAATATATTTATAAACATGTGCACTTTCAATATTATTTATATATGTATTATGTGAATAATAAAAGTAAAATAAATAAGTTTAAATGTATTAAGATCATGTTGATTTCTTTTAGTATGTGTATAGATAATATTTATTTGAATATCACCCACACACGTGTATTTGTACATATGATTAACTTTTACATAACTCTAAAATAAATATATATTAACATATAAAATATATTTTAAGTCAATTTTCATTTATGAAAATGCATATTAATTTTTTAACTTCTATATTATGTGTTAATTATTATAATAAAAGTGTCATATTTACAAATTTAAATTCAGTTTACTTTAACTCGTGGAGTAGTTATAAGGATTGATTATACTGGACATTCTCGTGGATTGGAACTTTTCAATTTCAATTCTTGATTTTTGAAAAAAAATCTTATGTATCATTCATAACTCTTGACATCATTCTTCGTTAAAAAATTATTAGCCTGCAGTAAAATGATGATGTCTTCCCTCTCTTTGTGTTACGTGGCACAATGTAGAGTAATATATTTCTAATTATTTGCTTCTTATCTTAAAGATTGGTTCTTATATTTAATAAATTCATTTTTAAAGTACATGTTTTTACTAACAATTTTCTTATTAAGGGATTTTTAAGAATTTGTTTTATGTAACCTTTTGTTCATACTAGAACAAACTTTTTATAGCCTTTAATTCGAATTATTTTAGGCTAATAATGATAATACATATCCAATCTTAGAGTATCTCAATTATCATTATTGTTTAGTTACTACCAATTCTAGTTATGATCTAAATCCTTTTCAGTTGCATATCTTATTCATTATTTATTCTTATCTTATACATTACAAAGTTGTATATAAGGGTTATACACCTCACAGATTAATCGATAAGAAATACAACAAATCCCTTCTATTATATTCATTTTACCATAATTTTAGAGCCCAAACTTAACAATAATTTCTCACATTAACATACAACATTGCAGAGAACATCACTAATAACATCAACAACATTATAAAAAAAACAAAAAAAACAAAAAAATGATAGAAAATATAGAAAAGAACTTGCCTAAACTATTATTCAAAAAATTACAAACTTTGTAATTAAGTCATTAGATTATACAAATTACTTTGTGTGGCGAAATCAAATTCAAATCATCATGATTACTTTTGACCTTATTGACTATATTGGTGGCACATTTTTGCCACCAACTAACATCTCAAGCCCTATCCCCAAAATACATCAAGTGGCAAATATTTGATATTCTTGTTTATTACTTCCTCAGTGTATCATTTTCAAACTCCACTGCATACCTTGCACTTAATCCCCACATTGCTCATGGCCTTTCTGTAAGATATGAAGAATACTTTACACAATAATTAACTTCTCAATGTTCTTTTCTCCATTGAGAACTTCGCACTTTGAAGAATGGTTCCAACTCTAGCACCAATTTCCTCTACATCTTCTTTATAATCACATATGAACTTGTTAATAGAGACTATATTTTAGATAAATATCTTGTTCTCTTTACTTTAAATAGCTCGCTTGTAGAATTCAAGTCCATCATAATAGTAAAGCATCATGACACTACCTTTCTTTGTACAACTTACTGTGAAACTTCTAACTCATAAACAATATTTGCTCTCGTACCACTTAACACCACCATTAGACATAACTTTCATCATCTCTCATTATGGAGGTTGCCATTCATATAGAGCAAGTGGCAGGAATGGTAGTAGAACTCGAAGAGGGAGGTATCAATTTGGGAATAATTAGTGACAAAATCCTAAATAATTTGGGCATAACTTCTAAAAGGATAAGAATTATAATAGGCTAACTCTCCTTTAAATGCATATATCCTAATGAGCTACTTAACTATGCTCATAAGCCATTTAATTATCAACCTTATCAAAATTACTTTAAGGCCCAAAACTAAGCCCAAGTCCAAAACATTGTATCATTTAGTCAATTTAACTATAATAATAAACCACCTCCACAATGTCAAATTTATTAGAAATTGGAACACATTGTTATGCACTATTACACATTGTGATGCATTATTAACTTTGATACTCAGAGTCTCATAATTGTGAATATGAATATTGACATGTTACTAATAATCTTACTGCAACTTTCTTTGCTTTGAACATTTAACTTGATCCACAAACTTGTCAGTTTAATTTCAGTAATGTTACTAAATGGTTATTAGACATTGAAGCCACTATTCACATGACTCATAATCCCCATATTATGGAATATATCACACTGTATAAAGACCAAACCAAGTGATTGTTAGTAATGAACATACTCTTCCTAGTTTCTCTATGGTTATATTAATTATTTCTCCTCACCCTCATTTCCTCCACTTTAGTAATACTTTAATTGTTCCTCATCTTATTTTTAATTTGTTACTTGTTTCCAAATTTTTTACCGATAAATATTTTTCCAACGAATTTAATCCATTTAGTTATATTATGAAAAACCTAAAATTCAAGATGTCACTCCTTATTAGACCTATTCTTAATAATCTCTACCCAATAATTAGCCCTTTACACTTCAGTGATCATATTGCTTTCATAATCTCTTTAATTTCACTTGATTTATGGCATCATCATCTTGGTCGTTTGTGTTGGTCTATATTTTCTAATTTATCTCATCTTTTACCAATTAAGTCTAATGTCATAGCTCATTATACTAGTTTTCTTTAGGAAAAAAGCATTCCTCTTTCATTTCCTTTATCTTCTCCTATTTGTACAAAATCTTTGTAACTTATTCACTATGATATTTGAGGATCCTCCCTAACTCTTCTCTTTTTGGTTATAGATATTTTATTATATATATATATATATATAGTTATTTTGTGTGGATTTTTCCATTAGCACAAAAATCTCATCTCTGCTTCATTTTTAAACTTTTAAAACCACTATTAGAAATCTTTTTTGCACCACTATTAAATTTTTTTAATGTGATGGAACTTCTGAACTCATCAAAGATGCCTTTGTCCACTACCTTACTTCCAATGACATTACCTTTCATATCTCTTATCCCCATACAACCCATCTTCTTACACCCTTTTCCTCTCTTTCCACTTATTTATTTATCATTTTATTATGTCTTTTTTAACTATTTCCCTCGCTTATTCCCTCGGTTCCTACTCTAAATCACTTACCTACTCCATCACCTCTACCTACTCATCCTATGATCACGTGTATACATGATCATACTAGTATTACTCAAACCATTTTTGCTTACATCATCTACTCTACTATCACACGTACCTCTCCTAATCCTAACCACCAATCATTTATTTAAACCAATAAATTTCTATACTGGCACTAAGTCATGCTTCATGAGCTCACTGCTCTCTGTTGTAATAATACGTATACCCTTTTTCTTCCTCCATCAAATACCAATATTAATAGCTGTAAATAAGTTTTTTTTGTGTAAAACAAAACGCTTATGGTTCCCTTAAGCACTATAAAGTTTTTCTTATTACTGAAGGCTAGTATCTAACTCTAGGAATTGATTACATTATCACCTTTAGTTCGATTATCAAACCCACCACAATTTATATTATTCTCACTTTAGAGCTCTCTATTAACTATTGTATTTGTCAAATTGACGTCAATAATATTTTTCACTATAGTTACCTTCAAAAACCAGTTTATATGTCTCAACCTCTTAGATTTATAGATACCTATCATCCTTATTATTTTTGTAAACTTTATAAAGTCTTATATAGTCTTAAACAAGCTTTTTAGGCCAAGTTTCATCTCTTAAGTCAAAAGTTTCTTGATCTTAAATTTATTTCCTCCAAATCTGACACATCTTTCTTCATTCATACAACTTCTTTTCACAAAATTTTTCTTTTAGTTTATGTGGATAATATCTTGGTTATAGGTTCTTCACTCTCCTTTATTAGCTCACTTATATATGATCTCAGCTCTACCTTCTCCATCAAAGACTTAGACCCACTTCATCATTTCCTTGGAATTGAAACCTATAACACTTCCTATGGTCTTCTTCTTACCTAAACATTATATACTAAGGGCCTTCTTCTTTGAACAACCTTTGAAAAATCCAAACCTATTTACACATCCATTACTCTCACTTTTCCTTTCTCCAAAAACCATATCATTCCATTCTCTAATCCCATTGAGTATCACAATACTATCAGTGCCCTTCAATATTTGTTTTACTTGACTTGACATCTAATTTGCGATGAGCAAAGTCTTTCAATTTTTACAGTGTCTTATTAACATTCATAGGATTATGGTGAAATACATTACCTTCACTTTATAGCTTCTCATGGTATTCATTTCACTAGATCTACCTAACTTTTAGTACAAGCTTATTATGATGTTGATTAAGTCGATTGTCCTAAAAACTACCATTCTACATCTGACTAATGTATCTTTCTTGGTCCTAATCTTATTAATTGAAGTTGAATACATAAGTATTGCTCCTGTCTCTACCAAGCTATGTTATATTACCTCTCTTCTTGGTGAACTAGGTTTGTCACACCTCAAACACACCCTCTAGTGTGATAATCTTAATGTTACATATTGTGCTTTAAACTTTTTATCTCGTGCTTATACCAAACATATAAGGCTCTCTTCATTAGGCATATTTCTTCTTCTGACCATAATGTTGACATTATGGCTAAAGGTTTATCTTCTTTAACATTTTATTAACTTTGAGACAAGCTCATGATCTCACTCTCTCACAAGCTTGAGAGGAGTTGATAACACATATCCAATCATAGAATATCCCAACTATCAATATTGTTCAATTACTAAGAATTCTAGCTACGATCTAAATGCTTTTTAGTTGTATGTCTTTTCATTCTTATCTTGTACATTACGAAGTTGATGTGCATCTTACAGATTAATCAATTATCAATATATCAGTTCCCTTCAATCATACACTTTATTAAACAACTTTATTACATAGGGTACAAAAATGAAGATGTTGCTTTTATCTAAAAAAATTGGGATTTAGTGGATAACAACACTAATGAAAATGGAGTTATTAGAGACCTTAGAAACATTTAAGACCTTATTTATCTTCCATCAAATTGTGAATAAGGAAAATTTTCCTTAAATTTATCTTTAGAACAAAGTTAAAAGAAATTTATGTTTATAACATCAAAAAAGTAAAAATGTTAAACTTGAAATTAAAATTTAAACTTTTTTTAAAAAGATAAAGATGTTTTATTACACTTTTCTTAATATAATTGATGATGTAACTAAATTAAAAAATATTAAAATTTTGGGAGCATAAAAAGTTAAAAAAATTCTTAAAAATTTATCTAAAAAATAAGATTATAATTGTGATTATAATTGGAGGCGTGATAATATTATTTTGGTAGTGTTGTTTATAATAAGATGAGAAAAGATAAGAACTTTTTTTAAAGACTTAAAGAGAAACAAAGTAGCTTAGAAAGGCAGATAGATGAAAGTGGGAGACAGACAAATTCTAATAGCCCCTATAAAGGTTTTGTTAAAGTTTAAATGATGTCGATAAAAGTTCTGAAAAGATAACATTAACACGTTTAGTTTCAATCAATTTTTGTCTTTATTGTTTAAGTGTCTGTTTAATACATTCCTTATAATTTTCCTTTGTCTTATGACTCGTAGCTATACTTCCTCCGCTAAATAATCATATTTCATTTTCATCCAATACCCATGTGGTTGCTGTCACTCCTTACCAAACTTCTTCCACTTGGTAATGATTTCTATATTTTCATTCCATACATTCATTATTATATCGAATTACCAAAGTATCATTAACATATATATATATATATATATATATATATAATATTGAAATGGAGGAATTCGTATTCGTTATCTTTTAGATACACACCGGGTAAATCGTCGAAGTGGCGCCATAACCTGCAAATCAAGCTAACCGAATATTTCGCACTAGATAAATCCTATATCACAGGCTCAAAAAAAATGTAATATGCTCCCACTCAACCCAAAAAAAAAATCATATTCATTTCATTCAATTTGTGGTCAAAAGGTTAAGAGTATGAGTCATGAAACAGTCTCTCGACCCTCATAAAAGAATCTAGATTCTCTGTCTAATATTACTTTGTCTTATTCTGTCTCATAAAATTTCAGTTATTTATTTTGCGAGACCCACGTGAAATCTAGAAATCTACGTAAATAAATGACTGAAATTTATTAGACATAATAAAACACCGTAATATTAAACAGAAGATTTGAACTCTTCCAAAAAAGAAGAGATATGCAAATTGGAGTTTTAATAAAAACATCAATCCACGTGCTAGAATAAAATTGAAAAGGACGAAATATTTTGTTAATAAAAATAAATACTTCTAATTTCAAAAAAAAATACTTCTTTACGTAGAAAAAGAAAATGGAAACTTGACTTGACAAGATTCGCATACGACCAAAAGCAATTGCAAGAAAGAAACTTCCAAGAAACAGCCAGTGTCAACTTTTTTTCGCAATTTTATCCGACAACAATTATCTTCCTCTTCCACTTCCACTTCAACCCTGGAATTCTCCGCCCGCAGTTACGCTATGTTGTCAGTCACCACACCGACACAGCCTCATCTTTACGTTTCTCTAGTCCACTGTAAATTAGGCTAACCAAGGATCCAAGTTTTATGCCAAAGCCGAGTTCTTGCATTTACGGTATTGACTGCATTAGCTTTTAAACAAAGTTTTATATATGATATCTGTTTACTTTCTTGCTTCCGGGTCTTGTTTTAAGGTGAACGCAGTGAGTGCTGATATGGGTCGATGTGATTTTGGATAACCACGGCGTTGTTAGTAGGCAAATTGCGGAATCTTATGATACCTGAAGAAATGCTGTTTAATTTTGGATTTAATAGCAGAAATGACAATGGTTTTGTTTTCCAAGTTCGACTATACTTAGAAGTTTTCACCCCATTATGGTTGATGGGAAATGATTTGATATTTTAGTCATTCAGTGTTTTTATTTTCCTGCAGGTTTCTTGCTTCGAATCTAGCAATAAAAACCACATCTTGGAACATATATTTCTTATTCCTTTGTTTTACGTAACATCTGCTCGTGAACCGTTTGCTTTACCCTCTGTGGTTATTTCCAATCTTACCTTCTCAAACATCAATGGGTTTAAACAAGGCCTTTAATTTGCGGATGTGCAAATTGTCAACTCGGTGGTTTTTGTCTTGTCCTCTTCTCAACTGATGATCTTCTTCCACTCCGTTTCTTATACTAAAAGATAAGATTTATAGTTAATAGGATATTCTGTGTGTTTTGCGTTGGGATTCCGTGGTATTGTCCTTTCTTTTGCTTGCATAGCCATACTGAATTTTGACCATATACATTGAATATTGCAGTCTTTTGTAGATTGTAATTGATGGGTGGGATACTTACAAAACGAGCTAGCCCACAACAGCCTTCTAGTTCATATTCATGGAGTCAGCATAGCTACTCGCCATCACCATATGATCAACCTAGCCATGAGCACGTGCCTCAACAATATTATGCACCTCCATTCAAAAGCCATGCTGATCAACCAGCGAATTCAAGGAGGTTGGACAGGAAGTTCTCAAAAATAAACGATGATTACAGTAGCTTGGACCAGGTGACCTCCTAGTTCATAGTAAAACAGAGTAGTGTAGTTGCAGACAACCAAATTCTATAATAGATGATAGAATTGTAAACAATCAAAGTGTATGCTATCTTGGTTGCAAAGTGAAAAAAAAAAAAATCTGCTGAAAAATTGTTCTAGTGTTTGCTTAAACGTGTTGTCATTATATTTTAGGAAACGTTCAAACTCTTGGTATACCAAAGGCTGGAAGGCTTCCGTCTAATAAACTTCCTCTCCTTTTGTGTTGTCTTGGATTGTCTACCGGAGTAGTGATCTTACTGTCAATCCATGATATTGCACCTTCTGTAAACCAACCCATGTTTAAATTATAGTATGTATCCTAGTCCTTAATAAGATATTAAATGAGGTTATTGCACACTTATATATCTATGCAGGTTACTGGAGCATTAGCAAGTGCAGGTCTGGAGTCTTCAAATCTGATTGTTGGAATTGATTTCACAAAGAGCAATGAGTGGACAGGTTGCAACTAATCCAAGAGTGTACAAAATTTCTTTTTCTTATCTTCTCTAGGTTATCCCTAGAACTTGATTGGCCTGCTTCCATGTTAGGTTCAAGATCTTTCAATCGAAGAAGCCTACATCACATCGGAGATGATCAAAATCCCTATGAACAAGCCATAGCCATTATTGGGAAAACATTGTCTTCCTTTGATGACGATAACTTAATTCCTTGTTTCGGATTCGGAGATGGTATTTCTGTGAATAGTTGTTGGGAGAAAATTTTAGAAATAGTGTTCCTTGATAACTCATGTTATGTGATTCTATAATCTTGCAGCATCAACTCATGATCAGGAAGTTTTCAGTTTTTACCCAGATGAGAGGTTTTGTAATGGGTTTGAAGAAGTTTTAAGCCGATACAGAGAATTGGTACCTAATCTACGATTAGCAGGTTCTAACTCAATCATCTGGACCTTTTCTCTTTTATGCACCGGTTAAGAGTTTGTAAATCTTGTTTGTTTGCTACAGGACCAACGTCGTTTGCCCCTATAATTGAAATGGCCATTACAATTGTCGAACAAAGCCGTGGCCAGTACCATGTTCTTCTTATAATAGCCGATGGACAAGTACTTCCTATCTGATACTTTTCACTAAATATTTTCTGTGAACCATTTCATTAAGAAGTAGAAAGTTGTGTATATTGATACGATTTATCACTTTTTGCTTGGTCTGTTATGCTACAATTTTAGGGAAGTATACTTCTTGTCTTGAATATTGAATGGTTATCCAAATCTTTCATAAATTTTGGTTCAGATTCATTTGATAAAAACAAGGAGAAAGGAAATTTTGATCGTGTCCCAGAGAATTCCCCCACCAATACTGATTTTAGAATTTTGCTTATTAATATTATGAAGTTTTGTCAATGAAATGAAGATATCATCTAGTTCGTAAATTTGCATAGCGAAGCTATGTTTCAAGATTTCCTAGCTCTATTATACAACTACCAACTTCTGAAGGTGAATCAGATGCCAATCAAAATGTGTTCTCAATGATGATTATGAGAATGTGGTGATAGATTTCGGTTATTCTGTCATGTTTGTGCCTCGATCATATCTATGGTCACTGCTGTGCAGAATCTCACTGTACTTATTTAGTTACTTGCTGAAATTCGTGATAATCTAAAAGGAAACTTGGAAACGTTGAAAGCAAAGAAAGAAGTTAACAACTCCAGGTCACAAAAATCTGAAGCTATTAGTTAGATCAACAATAAGTTTTATCTGTGACAGGTGACAAGAAGCGTTGAGACCGAGTGTGGTCAATTAAGCATGCAGGAAAAGAAAACTGTTGAAGCAATTGTGAAAGCCAGGTAAAACATAAACTTGTTTCTTGGGTTATATATAATGTCTAAACGATTGCCAAGTACTTTTTGACATGCAGTGAGTATCCCCTATCTATTATATTAGTGGGGGTTGGAGATGGACCATGGGACATGATGAAGGAATTTGATGATAACATCCCTGCTCGAGCTTTTGACAACTTCCAGGCAAGTCAGTTTCAATTTACTGTTACTTGAAATCTAATTGTCTTACTTTTCTGTCGAATGCTGATTCCACAACTTCTTCCTTCTTAGTTTGTGAACTTCACAGAAATAATGTCTAAAAGAGTGGACAGATCCAGAAAGGAAGCAGAATTTGCTCTTGCAGCTTTGATGGAGATACCTTCACAGTATAGAGCTACCCTGGAGCTTAATACACTGGGGTAATCAATCGAACTTCTCTGAAGTCTCATTAGATTTTCACCATGGGAGCTATAATTGATGTCAACTGTAATTATTTTGCTTTTTGTTTGTCAATCAGTTCAAGCAGGGGAAAAGCCATCGATAGAGTTCCTCTTCCCCCTCCCCAGTATGGCCGTGCTTCATTCAGCAACCCTAAACCTTCACGGTCAAGCAATCTTGATCCAAGTGCACCTTCTGCTGCCCGACATAATGCAGTTGACCCAGCGTCTCCTGAAAGTTGTGTTTCAGATGATCATGTACTGAAAAAGTTTAATATTTTTAGACCCGTCATTGTTTCATAGTTTAGCTTACTTACCGCTGGTACACACTACGCATTGTTAAAAGATGTCTAGTTACTGATGTTTTCTGAAAGTTTCCATGATATGGGTTTATCAGGTTTGCCCCATCTGCATCACCAGTAGAAAGGATATGGCCTTCAATTGCGGGCATCAGGTAATGTGGCTATTTTCTCTCTTTTGACTTATAAAATGTGGAGTTGTACCACTAAGCTTCATTTATTGTAGACATGCTGTGACTGTGGACAACAACTCCAGTTATGCCCAATCTGCCAAAGAGCCATAAAGATCAGGATAAAGCTCTACTAAGCATCTTCTAAAAAATGTATCTGCTAAGTCTTCAGCTTTTCTTTTTTCTTTTTTTTTTTCCATTTTGTGTCTTGAAGACTCCAGCATTACAATGTTAATTTGCCCTCTACTTGCCTCTCATAAACATGGCACCTGTATTCAATAGTTCATTCAGTTCTTAAGCACAACCATGGTTGTCGGCTAGTTTCTGTTTAATTTTTCCAACAAGTTTCAGTATGATTCTTTAATTTCTGTGGCCTACGTATCAATCCCGTACAACTTGGACAGATTCTCTGCTGCCTATATTTAATGCTTATGCTTAAATCTGTTCCATTTGAACAACTTCAAAATAGTGAATTCCTATCACAGATTACCAAAACATTGTTTCTTTTATGAACTTACGTATGTGAGGAGACAAAAGAGGGCTCCACTCTATGCTCCATAGCTGTACCACGTCAAAATGACTCTTTAAGGTGGAGTTTAGATTCTCTGTCCAATATTATGGTGTCTTATTGTGTCCAATAAATTTCAGCCATTTATTTACGTAGATCTCACATTGAGTTCGCGTGGGTCCCATAAAATAAATGGTTGAGATTTCATGAGACAGAATAAGACAGGATAAAACTGGACAGAAGATCGTGACTTTGAGGTTTATTATTATTATTAATTGACCTCTTTATCTAATAAGCTACAGTCCAAGTTCAATTTAAAAGCGACAATCGAGAATTAATTCTAAGACAGCTGTGCTGACCTGCTTACCATGGTTTCAAAATCAACCGTCGCCGACACTGCTTTGTTCAATTATTAATTGGTATCTTTTTTCTTTAATGTGCATGAACATACTTGATTCTTGAATAAATATATATGTACCGGACATTCTTAAATTTACTCTCGGTGAAGGCATGACTTGCAGTTGAAGTCAAACATCGTATTTCTCACACAACTCAAAGGTGTGAATCAAACGTTTAAATTTCAATCTGCCCTCCGCGTTCAAGACGGGGAAAAAACTCAACTGCTTTACTGGCCTCAACTGCTTTACTGGCCACACACCTAACCTCGTGTCTATTGCAACACTAATGTGATCCTTAAGCTAAACATTTTTAGCTGCACTAACAACCAGAACACCGAACATCTAAGACACGCGCCCACCTCTGTTCGCATGATAAGCTTTGCCTTAGGATAGCTACACGAGTATTGGGTGTCAAGATAAGGGGAAACACAGTTCCAGTTTTGGATAAAAGACTGCATTATTGGTCTTCTTTAGCTAGAGGATAACTTCTTTGAACTCCACTGTTGATTTTTAATGATAAGTTCTTGCTGTTTGAGGTCAGTTCCAATCTGGGTTGTTCTTGTTTTCATTAGATTTAGTAGAGGCAACTCTAGATTTGGTTATTAAGTTGTCTTTTGCATTGGCTTTCACTCACTACTGCCTTCTAAAAGCTGTCTTTAGCATGGTCATGTTGTCTTCACAGTAGGTAATTTGAGGAGTGACCATTCTGGATCGATTTTCTAATCCAGATAACCAGGGAATTGCTACTTTCCTTGAGGTGCATTAGAGCCTTTTTCTTAGTTACGACAATTGCTTCTTGATGTAGTTATTTATCTGTACAAAACGAAGTTCGTCATTTTAGATTCAGTTCCTCTTACACGTATTCAAACTTATTCCTGCTAATGAAATTCTGTCCCTATTCTGTCATATGACTGCGCAATGTAAATTCTAAATCTAACGAGTTGCAACATTTCCGCTTCATGAACTGCATTGAGGTGGGTTTTTGGGTCATTTCATTTTGCTTTCATTGAAGATTGGTGAAATTCAAATGAGGGCGGTTCTTACACTTGGCTTTACACGGTCAAGATTGTTGTGCTTCTGGATTTTCCTTTCCCAAAAACAAACTTTGGAGTTTCTTCAAAGCTATCAGTTTGGTCAAATTATACTTCATAAGAAATTTTATCGAATGGTATTGCTACTTTTAGAAGCATAAAAGGTCCTGTTACGACATATATCCCGTGCATCAGCATCAAGATATAATAAAAATTCTGTATTTCAGATTTTGGTTCTCGTTTTGCCAGTGTGATAAATGAGAAAGATTTCCGTTAGCTTTAGTTACGGAAAATATGAAATAGAAGCGTCTGATGTGTGGAAATTTGCAAACTATATTACATGTTTTGGATGCAGTTGGTATTTTGTCTAAAATTTGTCAATCAATGGGATACACATGGGGAAATTTGCTAACTATATTGCATGTTTTGGATGTAGTTGATATTATGTCTAAAATTTGTCAATCAATGGGATACACCAAGTCCTTGATTTGCCTTTTGGTTTTCGTTCCTGTGATTTTGGCACAAGAAGTTTCACGTGCTACGATGGTAGTTGATAGTGCTACCACAATTGCTGAAACTGATGATAATTTTATCTGTGCAACCATTGACTGGTGGCCTCATGATAAGTGCAACTACAATCAATGTCCCTGGGGTTATTCATCTGTAATTAACTTGGTAAGCCTATTCAAATGACTCATCATTGTGATATCAGATGAGTTTTTGAGGATTTTCATGACTTTATTTCCTTCATTTTTGAAAATTCTGGTTAAAATGATGAAGCAATTTTAATTAATTTCTCCTATTTTCTTGGATATTGTCAGGACTTGTCTCATCCTCTTCTTAGCAAAGCTATCCAAGGTTTTGTATCACTTTTTAGTGGCAAATCAAGCTTGATGTGCAATATCCTTGTACAACATGATATTTATATCTGACTTTACAGCTTTTAGGCCTTTGAGAATACGGATTGGAGGATCTTTACAAGACCGAGTATTATATGATATGGAAAATCTGAAATCTCCTTGCCATCCATTTAGAAAAATGAAAGATGAGCTATTTGGATTTTCAACGGGTTGTTTGCACATGAACCGGTGGGATGAGCTGAATCACTTCTTCAGTAGGACAGGGTAAGGGATTGCACTGAATCTTCTCTTTTCTCCAGGTTTCTCACCAGGTTCTCTTTAATAACCTGGTATAAATAGTAAGAAACAGGATTCCCTTGCTTTGCAGTTGATTCAGCTTTGTCTAAGGCATTACTACAGTATTGATCAAGGATTTATCTGATCATCTCTAGAATATGACATTTGCAGGGCCATTGTAATTTTTGGTTTAAATGCCCTCCACGGAAGACACCAGATCAGAAAAAATATTTGGGGCGGAGCTTGGGATTCCAATAATGCCCTTGGCTTTATAAATTATACGGTCTCAAAGGGCTACAAGATAGACTCGTGGGAATTTGGTATAAGATTTTAAGAATGCTCTTCCTCACTTTTGATTCATTTTCTTTAGTCACACTTTCATATTGTTTTTTCCATTTTAGGAAATGAATTGAGTGGAGCTGGTGTTGGTGCAAGTGTTAGTGCTGAAATATATGGAAAAGATTTGATTGCCCTCAAGGAGATCATCCATGATCTGTATAAAGACTGTGACTATAAACCTTCTCTTGTAGCTCCCGGGGGATTTTTTGACAAGCAATGGTTTGCTAGGCTTCTTCAGGTTTCAGGTTCAGACATTGTCAACATAATGACTCATCATATATACAACTTGGGTCCGGGTAGGTTATTGTAGTGTAATTGTTTTCTCTTAAAGTTTATGTGCACTCCTAATATGTTAGTAATATAAAATTTCAGGCCAAATACTTTTTGAGTCCTTTTAATGTCCAGAAGAATATGTATATATGTAGATATATAAGTTTATTAACACAAATATTTTCTGTAATTAGTTCATGTATGCTTTAGTCAGAGCAGCAGTTTTTTGAATGAGGTTAAACTCAAATAGCATTGAAATTCACATCCCTAAACTAGAACAGGTTTGAAACCCCCAAGGGGCTGCACAAAAACACACAAGTTGTTTAGTTTACATTAGGGATAGTTTTCATAACTTCTAATCTTTCATTCTTGTCATAATATTCATATTCCCACGTTGAAAAAAATGTAATTATCCGACTTATAAATCAACCATGGAAGTTGAAATGATTTCAAGCCAATTTTAATAGGTTTAGAAGAATAATATCTATCTGCATCAATGCTGAAAGTATGCTAATAGTAAAGAGTATTACTCAAGTTCTGGCTAGGTGGTTCTACTATAACTATATAGAAATTAAGCTCACTCGATTTATGGACAAAAGAGTAGGAGATAAAAACTGTTTTCCATTGTTACATTTATATCTACAGTGCATCTGACATGTTCCTCCGACAACTGAAATTTATAACCCATAATTTGGTAGATGTAGAAGTAATTCACAATCTCTGGACTAGACAGTTGCTGTACAGAGTTATTTTGATTGATTTGAGGAATTAATGGCATTGCACAATCACTTCTCTCTTCTCGTGACTTAATAAGTCCTACTTCCACAGGTGATGATCCCAACCTTGTGAAAAAGATACTGGATCCCCATTATCTGAGCAACATTGAAGAAACATTCCGTAATCTTCAGCTGACCATTAAGCAGAATGGTTCTTGGGCCTCTGCCTGGGTTGGAGAGTCTGGTGGGGCATATAACAGTGGTGGTCGTCATGTATCTAACGCATTCATCGACAGCTTTTGGTAATCCTGCTTGGCCTACTGCTCTATGCATGCTTTTTATATGAGCTGGCCAATGAGCTATTAAGTTCAATAAGAATGATAAGCATCCTGTTTCTCTTAATGTTGTGCATTAGGTACTTAGATCAGCTTGGAATGGCATCCATGTACAATACTAGAGTATATTGCAGGCAGACATTGATTGGGGGAAACTATGGTCTCCTTAACACAACTACCCTTGTTCCCAACCCAGATTACTACAGGCAAGAGGATGACAGTTTAAGCTTTTGATGGATCCTATGAGTAGATTTTCTAAATGGGTAAACTAATCCAAATTTCTTGTTCATGTTGGATATGGTTGTCAACAGTGCACTTCTGTGGCATCGACTTATGGGGAAAGGTGTTCTAGCTATTCACAGCGATGCTTCACCATTTTTACGTTCTTATGCTCATTGTTCAAAAGGAAGAGTAAGACTGTTTTCCACATTTTACTTGATCACTTAATAGCTGCCACAAAAGAAAATTTGGGCACATAGATTTGAAAGGTTTTGATTCCGTAATCAGACAGTCTATATTAGGACAAACGTGTATTTATTTTCTAAATAAATATACTTCAGTGGATTTTTATGTAATTAGTTAATAGTAGATGTGGAGGGACACTTGTTTTAGAAGCCCTCTACAAAGGGAGAACTAGGGGACTTAACTGATTTGCCACACACAATATATGAAACCTGAGCTATTATTCTGTGTTGAAATGGTCATTTGCTTTTTTTTGTTTGAACATGCTCTTGCTCATGCCACTCTTTTTGCAATTAACTTGAATAGATTTCATGCATTAAGATAGCCCTGAAAGAAGAAATTTCATTGACATCATTGTTCCTGGTCATATGATAAATTTATGTTGGTTTGACTCATTCAAGTTTCGGTTGTCCTTGTCACAGCCTGGTATAACTCTGCTGTTGATCAATTTGAGCAACCAGACCAATTACATCATCCATGTTCAGAATAGCCTGAGCTTGAAATTGCGTGTCCAGGAGAAGGTTCATGCTGAAAGCCCTTTTACGCGTGGCCTGAAGAGATCAGTATCATGGGTTGGAAGCCAAGCATCAGATGGACCATTAACCCGAGAGGAGTATCATTTGACTCCAGAAGGTGGGTACCTCCGGAGCCAGACCATGGTCCTAAATGGAATTCCATTGAGGCTTACAAAAGATGATGATATCCCAAAGTTGGACCCTGTCCGTGTTAATGTGAGATCTCCCATTTACATCAGGTACTTGTCCATTTCTTTTATAGTACTCCCTAATTTTGATGCTCCAGCTTGTGCATAATTTCCCTGCAAGTATAGTCAAGCTTTACTACCTTGTATATGAGGTGAAGTTGCATAACTTATACCTTTATGAATGTAATTCTCAGCAATTGTAATTATAGAATTTTATATATTGATGTTAATCTTACATTTCTTGAGATATTATTTCAATAAATCTCTTTGGCAGTTCTGCCTCCTTTGCATGATATAAAGTCATTCAAGTTCCATTCCACACCTTGGACTAGAATAGAACAAAAAGTATACTATAGTCCGGACTTATCATTTGCTTAGATGACCTGAACACAAGCAACAGAGCGTAGCAGTGCAAGAACAGGAAAACCTGTCGTAAAGTAAAATTTTTGTTGGTAAATCTTCCCAGCTTTCTATAACCCAACTATTGATATTCACACCTGTCATAAAGTAAAATTTTTGTTAGTAAATCTTCTTTGACTGAAGAATAAAAGTTACATTGGATTTAAATTTGGTTTTCTTTTTTCTTTTTAATTTCATTTAAAATAATAATTATTTTTATTAGCATGATTATATAATACTTCTACTTAATAAATTTTCTTTATTTTTATTTTATTTTATTTATGATAGTTCCTTATAAATTGTTATAAATAATTAGGTAATTGTTCTTAGCCACCCTATTGTTACGATAATTATCAAATATCTCCCAAGTAATTAATTATCACATGAAACCTTGTCAACTTCTTTTCAATTAGCGCTTTAAAAGCATCAACGCACGACACCGTGACGTCTATGTGGACGTTGGTGGGAGAGATATGCTACCAACTCATGTTGTCCAAACCCCATCATCGCTTTCATAGCTTTTTTTTTTTTTAAGGAAAAGATGGGATTGCATTACGAAGAGAGTAAGACACCAAGTAGACTAGGAGGCGGAGTAGTCCACACTCCAAG
>JAOSBP010000006.1:24642366-24656838 GCA_027563825.1 Erythroxylum mucronatum | reverse complement strand
GGTCGGGTGGAGGAAATAAAAGAATTGGAGTCATCCAATAGCCAGGGAGAGTCCCAAATCCGTATCTGTGAACCTGAACCAACCCGCCAATAAACACCCCGACGTAATAAGGGGCGAGATGCCCAAATACTACGCCAGACATAGCTAGGATTCGAACCAAGAGCTGCCTCAAGAAACTGACCATTCGGATAGTATTTGGCCTTAAGGACACGTGCGGCCAGAGAGTGAGGTTTGGTCAAAAGGTGCCAGCCTTGTTTGCCCAGCAACGCGAGGTTAAACTCACGTAATTTACGAAAACCTAATCCGCCAAAGGATGTAGGAGATGTCATACGATCCCAAGCGAGCCAGTGAATGCCATGGGAGTAATTGTGGCCACTGCCCCACCAATAACGGTTCATAATGCCTTCAAGCTCTGAACATAAAGTCGATGGCAGCAAAAAAAGACTCATTAAGTAATTAGGCAACGCTTGAAGGATAGCTTTCAGCAAAATGGCCTTCCCTGCGCGAGATAAAGTCTTATGCTCCCAAGAGTTCAACTTATTCCATAACCGATCTTTAATATAGCGGAAGACCTCCTCCTTGTTACGGCCTATATGAGAGGGCAAACCCAGATAAGTACCAAGGGTGTCCTTCTCCACAACTTGTAGCACAGAACAAACTTGAGATCGAACTTGAGGGGTGGTATTGGCACTGAAAGTGATGGAAGATTTCTGGAAATTAATTTGTTGGCCAGATTCATCAGCATACATCTGCAAGACCTGCTTCAGAGTATTGGCTTCATCAATATTGGCCTAGAGGAAAATCAGACTATCGTCGGCAAAAAACAGATGAGAAAGCAAAGGTCCATGTCTAGAAATCCGAAGTCCACTCAAGCTGCCAGCCTGAACCGCCGCATGCACAAGCCTGGAGAGACTTTCCGTGCAAAGGATAAAGAGATAGGGAGACAAAGGATCTCCCTGACGGAGACCCCTAGTAGGAAGGATAGGGCCCAGCTCGCGACCATTTTGTAGAAGCCAGTATTTGACCGAAACCACGCTCGACATGACAAGAGCCACCCACTCATGTGAGAACCTAAAGTGAAGGAGCATGCGGTGTAAAAACGACCACTCCATACGGTCGTAAGCCTTGCTTATGTCCATTTTAAGTGCAGCTGTGAACTTATGACCTCGAGTGCGCCTATGAAGGGAAAGCAATTACAAAAAAGCGTGTAGAGAAACAAAGACTCGATTGATCCTCCAGGAGGATTACATGGCACCCAACGGGTATAGTGTCAAAAATAGTGATTCCAAGAGTAAAATGTCTGGCGTAGGACGCCAACCAGTCGGCGCATCGGTTAGTCTCACGATAGATATGCCGAGACATCACAATCCAGTTTCGTGCAAACAATTCATGAATTCCAGTAAAAATGGGATCATGAGACTCCATCCGGCTAGTCAAGGAGGAGAAAATAGCTTGACCACATCGCCTCCTGTTTCATTGACTAGTTTAGTTGGGTAGTTATTAACGAAATAAAATATAATATAATATTATTCTATCATTTAAGATGAGAGTTTATAATAGAATAGGATGAAAAAGAAAGGTTTTTCACGTTACATCTTATTTAATCCTAAATAGTAAAAATAAGTTATTTCCGATTTGAGAGGTTTAGAATGAAATGTAAAATGATAAATAACATTTTACTATATTATATGATAAATCATTCTTTTAAACAATATTTCACTATATTACATTATGAACTATTTCAGTCGTTTCAATCAATAATTTTCTAATATTACATTTATTTACATTCCATTTTATTATAATCATTTTATTCTATTAGAAACTTTACTTTCAATCAAACTTACCCTAAAAATTCTTCTACTTTGAAGAGAGCATAAATTAGATTAATGAAGCTGTCGGAAGTCATATTTTGGTCCACCTCTGCTAGAGATTGAAGCTCGCGAATCTTCAGTCTACCTCATCTTGTGCAAACTCTTCATAGGTAGACTGATTTTACATGCATAATTTGTTAAAGCTGCCTATATTTAGACTAATTAGGTGGATTTATTGTGATTAATTAGGGATGTGACGCGTTACTCGATTTGTGTACTCATGTGATGACTACGAGGTAATGGCAATGCTCCATCACGATTCGTTCAGGGTTTATGTCCGCTAGAAATTGAGTGAAGGGAAGGTAATTTGGTTAAATTCTCATCAATTACTATTTGATTTTGAGCAGTTAAAATTCACAAAGAAGGTGATGATTAGGAGGAGAGATTTAGGGGTCATACTGATACGAGACCTTTTAGGCCTTATCCTATCAGCTTTGACTTCTTGTTCTATAGGGCTGATTTCGTTTCAGTCTATCTTCCTATTTTTTCTTCTATTTATCTTAAACACATGTTTTTTTAGGTTTATATCCCTCTTTTCTTTTATAATATTTAGCCTTTTGTCTTTTAAAATATCTTTTTTAAAAGTATTTTTTTTTCTTCTTATAGTTCTTTTTAATCTTTTTAAAGTAATAAGGACTATTACATCCAATCATAGTTGACATTTTAAAATCATAGCAACATAAAGAAGATTTCTTTTTTATCCCTCTACTTTTCTTAAGTAATATCGCTTCATCACACCATTTACTTAATTTATCTTTTAAGAAAGAAATTCTTTTTCCTAATGTATCTACAAGCCCTAAGTTATAAGTTGCCTCTAATTTACTTCCCTAAAGGTTAGGTATCTTTGAATCAAATATCTTTAGTTAAATTTGTGTATTATCTACTTGATTATAAATATGATAATAGTAATCTAGAAAAATACAAATATATATATTAATCTCACACATGTCATATAGCTGAAGTCTTTGTAAGGCGATAACATATTTTCTTATAGTAGTTGTATTTTTTAAAATATTTCATCCTCCTACAAACTCAAATTGAAATGCTTCGACAGTTCAAGTTATCAAATTATATATATCGTTATTAGAATTGAATATACAATCTTAGACTTTTCATCTAAATTTTTCCAAAATTTAAGTGAACTATTTAATAGCGTTTTTTCTAAAAATTGCTTTGTAGTTTCATAATCCATTTTATTAATAGAAACAACAACTCAGAAAAGCAATTTCCCATTTATGCTTCTTCTATGTCTTGAATGCAATCAATATCTAAATAGATCCCAAAAAGGTTTATAGATTCAATTCCCATTTTATCTATAGGAGTAAATCCATCTTTATCATTAATTACCATATAAGTTCCAGCATATGCTTTAATAGGTCTACTAAAACTTTGCGAGGGATATCTAGGAGGATTTTGAGAAGTATTAGGAATATCCCAAAAAGTAAATATTCATTAAAGGTTTAAGATAAAATATCAATCAAAAGAATAAGCATTTATAGGATTAATTTTGATAATGAAAACATAGCATATCATCAATTCCATCAAAATAAAATGAAATAAGACTTGTTATGCTCTTGTTGATTTCACTCTATGCATTTAAAGTGTTTAGGGATTATTAAACTCTCAAATAAACGTATGGGAAGTTATTTCTATAAGCTTGCTTATGAATCATATCTCCACCACTAACTAATGTGAATTTAATGCATAAATTAAAGGGTCTTAATAAGGATTATAGCATGGCTTAAGTAAAGGTATTGCAAGAAAGGAAATTTTAGGTTTAATAAATTGATGGAACCATACAAACTTATACACATAAGTTTTAACTCAAATCAATCCAAATTTCATTTAATTTAAATCACATCATCATTTTTAATTTTTAATTTTTAATTTCTTCCTTTTTTATAAGAATAAGAAAGAAGAAAAAGGAGATTATTTTTTTTACTATATTTCTCCCTCATTCTATAAAGGCTGATAAATCAAAACACTACAACTTGAATCAATACATTTAATTTTCATAAAAGTGGTTAGAATCTTGTGTAAATAAGATTTATACGATTTTTTCAATTTAGGGGCCCAAAATTATTAGGGAAATTGATAAAGAGAAGGGTAAAAATGGCTTGTAACAAGGTTAATATACAAGAAAAGAAAGGTCAAGACTCAAATCAATTCCCTAGAGATAAAAATAGAAGTAGGCTTTTATATGCAAAAAAACTTAAGTGCCCCTATCATTTTCATGCATCAATTCACCTAAAATATGGTTTCAAAAATGTATAAAAGAGCAAGTTCTAGCATAAACAAGTCATGTTTAATAACACATTACAAAGAAAAATGTATGAGTAACAAATGCAATCAATTGCTCTTAGACTCAAAAACTCGCATGGTTATCAAAATACATAAAGTCTTGCACATTTTTATTTAATAAAACTAATGAAATACTTCAAGCAATTTATAAAAAAAACACTAATCATGTTTGTCTCTCTCATGTATTATAACTCGTACCAGAAATATATCATAACTTCAATACCATTTGTAAACAAAAAAAAATTATGCTTGTTATAAGGAATAATCAACATAAATGAATTATAGAATTTAAAGAGTCCAAATACAAATCACATATTCCATCAAAGAAAACTAAGGACCTATTTTAAAATGGTATATAAATAAACTCTCCTTATACCTAAATCATACATTATCTTCAATGTATGTAGAAGTCAGCAAAATTAATCAATATACAGTAAGTGAGAGATTAGAATACTCCCCTTAGTTGCAAGCATCTAAAACTAAATGCACACAATATAGATGGACATGGAGGAGTCGCCCTTATAAATCAAAGCAAAGCATCAAAATTTTTCCCCATTTTTGAAATTTATGTTCCCAACTCCCTAACCAAAGATGATACTCTTGTCAGGTCAGTGATGTTGGAAGATACAAAGGTTGTTCAACATCTGAATCCTCATATTAATGTGATGGAGAACTTCCTTAAGGGGAATCACGCGACATACATCGAAATTGACTCTCTCTCTTTTTTTTCAATAAACTTCTAAAGGATCAAAATCACAACAATCCATAATGGATTCCTTATAATGGGTAGTATTGACATGTTCATTTTGATTATAAACCCTAAGGCCAAATTGAATTCAAAGATACCTTATTTAAATTCTTTACCCATTAATATATATTGCACCACATAAAGTGAAATTATTAAGTTTATAAATTTAAAAGTAGTATGAAACTCTTAAGTCAATATAACAAAGACTAGAAATCTTATTTGTACAAATTTTCTCCAACTCATATCATCAATCAAAATTTTCATTGATATTTAACTCCTTTAAAGAAGGGTAACGCACATACTTATTTTAATCTTCAAAGGTCTGACTCAAACGGTGGCAAAATAGATGTACCCTTGGCTATCTGTGTATGTTCATCAACTGAATTTATCGTAGATTTAGCATTTGTCATTGTTCTATTGGTGTCCTTCCTTCTCCCCAATGATATGATAACTATGAATAGAGAAACTAGTCTTAGAGAATAACTAAAGCAATAAATTAACTACTAAAACAATTGTCACTAAAATCAACTACTAAAATGAAAGCAACTAGTATTAACCAAGACAATAATTTATCAAAGACGAAAAACAACTAAAAATGGCAATAGACAAGTTTATGAAGAATAATACCCAATTCCTCGAGAGAATTGGCAATAAATAAAGGCACAAAATTAGCAAATAAATGGAAAGAAATCCCACAATGAAAGTAATTGAAGATGACAATTGAAAGCAAGATGTATAAAAGGAGGTTCATATCACACGTGCCTGCTCTGTTTCATGAGTATTTATTCATTCAATTTCTGTAGGCTTCATTTATTAAATAAATAAATAGATGCTCTGCAGAATAATTACAAGTTGTGATTTATCCCCTTTGGAAGGCCTGTATATGACTAATAGGAGATAATTGTTCTTGGAAGGAGGTCGACGGCTATGGCATGGAACAAATAGTATGGAAAAAATTTTAATTCGATCCGACATTAGGCTTTTCTTTTTTTGGTTAAACCATTCGGTATCCGGCACCACATGAGCAACCGACTAGTCCACATTCGAGTCAGAAAGGACCCTTGTTGGTGACAAAGCTCTCCTTCACGAGTGTTTAAAGCGACTCCTTTCTCAAGACTTGAACTCGAGACCTTGGTTAAGGATGGAGGAGCCCCTGCCGCTCCACCACAGTCCTCGTGGTCCGAGTTTAGGCTTTAGCTCAACACAACTTAAAACCTGAATATACGAAGTATAAATAAAATCGTTTGTAGTAAAATAGGTTCTTTTTAAAATAATATAATTTAAAAACAATAAAATTCAGATCCTCATCACGAGTATAGATTTGAATTTTAAGTCAAATTCAAGTTTTTGCAAAAAATTTTGAACGGGAACGCGAACATGAACCAGCCCAATATCAATCACTAATTGGTAGATTTTGACTTAAATTAGATAAGCCCAAAAACAATCATAGAAAAAAACCTATCCAATATCCAGCCAAATCCAACCATTTCCATGGCTACAATTATCTCACCTTCAGCTCGCCTGAGGGCACAACTCTTCCATAAACTTCAATCAACGTTCAACTCATGGAAATCAACTTGATACAATATTTTCCCTAATTAACCAAAGTCACAGCGTTGTTTTAAAATATGAACTCTGCATCAGAAACTTCAAGTTCCTTATGTGCACCAATGGGGTTGACACCTGCCCGAAATCCATTTCCTTCAATATACCTGCATTTTGGCACTCAACTTTAAAGAATGCTCTATTTATTCCAGTCAACATATTTCTACTTATTACTAAAGGAACTCACATTTCTTTCAAGTAAGGATGCTTGTAGAATACATCTGGAATCCTTCCTGTGAATTGATTATGATCCAGGTACCTTAAAAAACAACATTCAGGAGATGAAGTCAGCATCTATATATGCATTTTGCAAGTGGTACATGTAAACATGCTATCAGAAAAAGGTCAAAAAAAGAATTTGGATTCATCAGTTTGTCAATGATTACACAAGTAAACAACAAAAACCCAATTAACAGAGAAATTATATCTCTCAACCTTACAGGTAATTGTCATAAAAGATAATTATGCTAAAGTGATTCAAATCCATTCAGAAATTAACGACTCACAAGTAAGTCAGTCTAGGAATGAAGGCAAGTGCGGCTGGTATTGCTCCAGACATCTTGTTGTAAGAAAAATACCTACAGATAAAAGCACAAAGTTTGGCATATCTACACTGAAACAACAAACCAGAAAAAGTATAAAAGATAAACGACAGACACATCATCTGAAAAGACTTACAAAATTTCCATGTTTGTCAAGTTTGCAAGCTGTGATGGAACTCCTCCGGTCAAATAGTTGTTATTCAAATATCTATGGGTTAAAATATTGTGATAAAATAGTTAAAGCTCTTTGATACAGGACCACATGTTATCTAGCATATATATAAGTGCTTAACAACTCAACTTACAGGTTCCTTAAGGCTGGAAAGCATCCTTCTAGACGGATAAGTTCTCTAATTGTGCCCACCAAATGATTGTTGCCAACATCACTACAAGGAAATAATAACTTTATATCGGTAAATAAAATTATGGATCTAAATACAGTCCAAATGCAAGACTCAAAGAAAGTCGTTATAAAGAATAAATGTTATTGGAACAATAAATATGAAACGAAAATGGAAGGAAAAACAAGATTGTATGGTAATAGTGAGATAGATGAATAAAAATTTCTAGTCAAAAAAAAGGTCAAGTTTTAAGATCAACAATTTACTCTACACTATTTTCCTCCCTCTCATAAGTCCCATGTGTTCTTTTTGTAACCAAGTCAAGTTTAAAGCAATTCAAAGATAGACTATTACAGGTGACGAAGATTCTTCAGAGTTCCCAATTCAGCTGGAATGCGGCCAGTCAAACGATTTTCCTGGAGGTAAACATAGCGGAGTTCTGGCAGGTTTGCAAGTTCCTTCGGAATTACACCTTTAAAATTATTGAAACTCAAGTGCCTACACAGTCCAAAAGGTTGAGGTTCAGCAATCAAATGCATGGAGAGATGGGAAGGAGAAAAAGAAGGAAGAGAAACAAGGGCTAGAAACCAATAAAGTTCAGTATTACTCACAAATGCGTTAGCCTCTTCAAGTCTCCAATCTCCGGAGGAATGATATCTTGTAGTTTATTCCATCTCAAATTTCTGAGGTGTCAAAAACCAGAGTGGTCAAGTCATTGTTTCTATTAAGTTGATAGCAAAAACAGCGATACAAATTTCCATCAATTGCAGGTATTCCAAAAAAACAAAGAAGTTGGTTTAGTCATTAGGAAGAGAAGACACCAAGCACTGAACTTGCTATCTATCTAATGCTGAATACACATGGCAAGTATTTTTCTTCTAAAGTGTCTGAAGTGGCAAGCAGTAACAAATTATTAATGTTCCACAAAGAGAGCATTTGAAGATGGGAAAATTAATTAGTTATAGTGAACATCATAAGCTGGAGACTTAGCAAGATTTCAAGTGATTGCTTGATGGCCAGCTCTAGATAAGTTTGAGCCACTTTAAACTCTCAATTCAAAGGACATTGTTTCATGGTATTAGATAGGCGGGATGATGACCTAATGAATCGGGCTGCAATGATAATGACATTAGAAAAGAAGATAAAAAAACAAAAGAAGAGAGAGAAAACACGTGATGTGTGCATGCATGCATTTGTGAGCTTGTGATGTTCTTCATTAATAATGACGCCAAGGAATTCAGTTAGGAACCATACAGCACTTGAAGCCTTCTCAGTCGGCCAATCTGAGGAGGAATTGGTCCAGTCAGCTTGTTATTATGAAGATCGCTGCCATGGTAGCAATACTTAATGAGAATAATAGAGATTAATGGAGATATAAGCAGCACATATTTTGCTATGTAAGACATAGATTGACAAGAAAAATGTTTAACATTCAACAGTTCAAGAATAAATATAGAACTCACAGCCTTGTCAAATCCAACAAATTGGTAACAGCAATAGGAAAGGGCCCAACAATTGAAACTGCATACACTTCCCTGCAAATGGAAATGATCATGATCACCATATTCTGGTCAAGCTAAGTTCCCCATTTTCACAAGATATTTAGCTCATACAAACTAGAAGATCAATAATTAATCCTGTAAGTAAAAGGCCATATTTTTTTCTGTAAAAGATGTCATTTTTTACACCATATCAGTACTAAATGCAAGTATGTCCTCTGTATCAAAATGTTGGTAAGGTGAAATCTAAATTTTTGTAGTTCAATCTGGGAAGAAATGCAGTTCTAGTTACCAAGAGAGTATGTCAACATCCTTTACCATGAATTCAGAACACTAAACTAAGTTCATGCTTAATGTTGATATGACTTGGTACTTACAGCTCTGTGACCACTCTATAGTCTCCCTGAGTCGAGCACGTGACACCAGACCAAGGAGGTAGATTACCGTCTCCACAAGGATCATCCCCAACCCATGAATAGACCACCCTCCAACCCAGTGATGCTTTAATTTCATTCAACGCTTTCACTGCAGCAAAATCAGGAAAATAACAACATAGAAACCATCTACATCAACATAGAAAAGAACAGCAGGCAGAGAGTCCCCTGATTCAGTAAAACAACCCAACAAAAGGAACCCACTTATAATACCCAAAGCCCATTAAGGTTGCAAATTTATCTTTCCCACTGCAGACTACTAAGTACTAAAAAAGAATTGATCTCTTTGCTCTTACGATACAAACTCCTCATAAGACCTACTGATAAGCGAGAGACTACGTTACCATCTCTTTTGAGGGTTTTAGAGTGGCCAAGAGCGACAAGAAGAGAGAAAATGCAGAAAGCAAAGAGCGAGCTAGCATTCACCATGAGAGATGTACTGATCCAATCCAAGGCGAAAGAAGCATTACAATTGCTCCTTTAACAAAAGATCCAATTCTGGTTTCGTCGGATCTGGATTGCCCCAATAATTATTAATTCTTTTACAACAATTTATTTGCAGAAGAGTTTCAATGAATAAACAAACCGTCACAGTGTCTTTCAATGTCGGTTTAGTTTCAGTTACATAAATATTGGCTCAAAGTAGGGATGATGGGCGACATCAAGCTGTTTTCAATAGCTGACTTGTGGGTTTGGTCAGGGTCAGCTTATGCCTAAATTAGTTTGAGGTACAATTTTTAAAAGAAAAATAATATTATTTTTTTAAAAAGAGTTAGATTTTTAATAGGCTTAGATTTAGGCAGTTCAGACCTGAATTTAACTATAAACAAATATTGTTTTATAATTTTAATTTTAAAAAATATTTTTATAATTTTAATTTTAAAAAATATTTTTAAAAATTAGTAAAGCGATTCTGGCTAACCCATTGACATCCCTAATTCAAATATCTATCAGAACATCAAATTTAACATGTAATTGTTAATAGATAAAGACTGTAGTTAGTTATCAAGCAAGAATTGGGTGAAATTTTTATTGGGTTGTTGCTATTAGATGTTATATTTTAATTACTTTGTGTATTTAATTTTTTAAAAATATATTTTATAAATAAAATAATGATTACATATTTTTATTATAGTAAAATAAGATCCTTTAATAAAAAATTACACTTATTAATAATAACTTAAATGTAAATTTTAAATATAAATATAAAAAATACTTACATTAATTGTAAAATACAATGACCAATTAAACTTTATAGCCAAAGTTCTGGAACCAATTTAGCCATTATTCTCATCGCAAATTTTAAGAACATAGAATTTATGAATTGGAAAATAAATTCAAGTGTTATATATGTAAACCATCTCCACGAAATGATGCAAGGAAACTGAGGAATTATCTAAGAACAACTTACCTAGTTTTAATGCAAAAACTAAAGATTACAATGGTCGAGACCTTTAAGATCAAACTTCTGTGTGGTGCTGGAGGCCTTTAGCTTTTATCTTACATGAGACAAGAAGGAGAAGATGGAATCACAACTTTTAGGAAACAGCATCCATATATATATATATATATATATATAAAGTAATGAGCTTCCGATCCATTTATACAAGAAACTGTTTAAAGAAAGTCATAATGTAAATTTTGACAAGGTAACATAAGCTCACAGGAGCACACCATCAAGCACTGAAATTGCACGATCACGATACATTTGGAAGTCTGCAACAAACTTCCTCCGAGCACCATCTAGTTCTTCCAAATCACCATGAAACATTAATCTGAAATCGAAGCCTCTTTTTTGACATTCAAATTGCAGCTGAAGACTGAGGAGAGTGAACGAATGGAAATGTCTCGAGAAGACCTTAAATTTGTCCATGTTTCTATCTATTTTATAGGGCTCCAACTGATTTACAAGTATTCTCTTTTTATTCCGACTATCTATGATGGTGTATATCCTGTCCAAGTCTCTGAGACTAGCACATGACTCGCGCATATTGATGATAAGATCCATAAATAGCCTAAGGTCCACAACTCTGGTGCAGTTGAGAAAATAATCCATAATGTGTCGATACATTTGGAAGAAATCATCAGGGTCGCATCGACACAGGAACCTTCTCACATGTTGATAGTGATTTGTATTACCCAAGGCAATCTTACTATTTGTTGGTTGGTTTATCCCAAAATGAGCAATAAAAGCAGACGCTCTAGAAGCATAGTTGGTCACCCTTTCACAATGTTTCAGATCTGATAATGGTTCAACAATGCTTTCTTTTTCCTCCTGAAGCAATTGAGAACAGCTCAACAGTATCACCTGCTCGATGCAGAACCGAAAGACCAACCACAAGTAATTTTAGGTCATTAACAAGAGAGAATATACCCGGGTGCATTTAGCAGTCAAGAACCATTCATGTCAACCACGAAAATATCCACCCTCGAAGTCCATTAGTAAACAAGGAAGCAAAACAAGATCATACATTTTCAACAAACAAAGAAGAAGAAAGAGATCGATTAGGGTCAACCATTTTTGTTACCTTCGATAACAAATACTCTGCATTTTCATTTCCAACTAGTGCACATCTTGTCAATAAACCATTGTACTGCTGGAATAATTCCAATCGATCAAGCACTTTCAAATCATTAAAAGCGACAGCTTTTAACACCGCCTCATCATGGACAAGTTTCTTAAAAAATTTGCAGCTGTAAAAAAAAAGGAGCAGAATCGGCAACCGTGTAAGAGAAACATTTTCAAAGAAATTAAATACGTAAATGTACAGACAGGACAGCTATTACCCAACTAACAAGATCATTTCAAAACTAAACAGGGGATACCATATACCAGAAATGAAGGGAAGACAGTAATTCATACCATCTATGTTGGAAAATTTGGAAACAAAGCATATACTGCAATGTCTTTTAGCACTAGAGATGAATAAGTTTCTGATTTGAATTCTGTGAAACTGATTTGCCAAAAAACAAATAAAGAAGGAACAGAACGGTTCTCATTTCGTTCGAAGACAAACTTGCTGGTATATCTCTTAAGTTGATAGTTTTATACAATGAACTAATGACTCTTATTAGGTTTTTGTTGATGTCCATGCTGTATGCTGTAGACTCAAATTACTTCTGAACCTAATTGGTTACTTGCACTAACTAAATCCATAGTTGACAAGACGCTAAAAGATAGGATATTTTCCATTTTCAAAAGAATTTCTGTACCAGAAATAAACGTATCTCCAATTAAACCCTTTTGTTGATTGATTCAATCATACTACAACTTATGCCTCGACCCCAGGTGACCATACCTATGCAAATTCAAGAATACACACATCTTTAGAATGTGCTTTTCTTCCCCTCTCCCTCCCCAGACAGCACAAGTTACAACAGAGGAAGCCAGGTATCGCCCAGACAAAGCTGCCGAAGCCCATAAATCAAACTGGTATTGAAACGTAAAAATCTTACACAAGTAATACGCTTGCAAGATTAGCCGCCCCATCAGGGGACGTAGCGACAAGGATCATTATATGTTTCAGAACATCATGGTCCACATCCGTAATCATCATCCGCTTTCTCTTCATGGTTCAATCTGCCAAAGGCAAACAAAAAACATAACTAAAAAACGACTGAAGTTGAAATAACAAAGCAATTACGAGAACTGAATTGAAGGTGCGAGATGGGGAAGCTTTACCATGTTACTCGAGAGTGAAGGGGGAGCAAAATACCTGAAATTTTCAGTTCGTAGCCACCGTAAAGATTTGGGCATCCGAGGGTTGGAAACTTTACTGAACGCACTCAGTAAGCACAAGCGACGAGAGAGTTTGTGAAAATGGTTGGATTCAGTCTGATTTTTATTTGTGTAATTAACAAATTGTTCATTACGTGTACTATTCAAGACTGTTGCCTAAAATAAAGCAGTTTTGTTATTTTTATATTTAATTTTGTAATTATAACTTTGTAATAAAAGAGGGTTTTAGGAGTAAAATTATTTACTATTTAGGACTTATTTGGACTTATTTGATAAATGACTGATCAGCTGCTTTTTGACATGTCGCGAAGTATTTAACTATTTGATTATGTTAAAGTATTGAAAATTATATTTAATAATTAGCAAATTAAGTTAGCAGATTGAATCCAAAAAAATTTTAAGCTGATACAAGGAGCATTTTGTTAAGGGATAAAAAGAAAATTATAGTAAAAAATTATTACAAATTATTCAATCTGTCATTTTTTGTTATCGATTTCTCTTAACCAAATATTGGTATCCTAAACTCCATTGATACGCCGATAAAAAAGATGACATAGGTTAGTGATAAATAAGTTAATATGTTTGAAATGTGCACTTCAACTTGATTAATATCGAGAAAAAAAAAGTTGTTGTAGTAGTAATAGTAGTAGCACTATTACTACTACTACTAATAATAATAATATATGTTCTATATTTTTTATTATAAATATAAAGTTAATTTTGGGAAATTAAATATCTAAAATTTGAATTCTTATAATAATATTAAAAGAAATACTAAAATATAAAATTTATGTTTTTATAAAAAATTTTAAAGTCACACTCTCATAAATAAACAGACGATATTTTTTGTTGGTCAAATTAACTTATATAATCTAACAATTTATCGGTTAATGCAATCTTATTGCCAAACATGGCGAAATTAAAAAGTTGAATCAAAGAGAATTTTTGATTGGAAGGCTGAATCCAACGACCTGGAACTGGAACAAGCTTAGGTAATAGGTAGGTTTATTATTTAAAACATTTAAGTCTTAATTACCCAATCTAATTTCTTGATTTTCGTGGGAAACTATAGAAAGTCAAAATTTAGATTTCAGAGACAACAACACACGCAACATTCAAGGAAAACGAAAAACAACAATAAAAATGAATATATAGAGTAAAACACCTCTAATTCTGAAACTTAAATATCTTTACCTTTTTTCTATTTTTCCATTATTCAAAGCATGGCTTCCTCTAAAGGAATGAATATCATTCCGTACTGGTCGAAAAACGGAGAGATATTCGTTCCATCAGTACCGACCTTTAATACCAGTCGGTGTTAGTAGTGTGCCCTAGGCCAATGAACATTTGTGATTCATGTATTAACATTATGAGTTGTTAATAATATATTAT
>JAOSBP010000006.1:24624800-24642266 GCA_027563825.1 Erythroxylum mucronatum | reverse complement strand
CCATCAAACCATTTCAAGGTCCAACAATAAACATCAAACAGAGCTTGTTCAGAAAATCCAAGAACTTACCAGAAAAACGTGATGCGTGCGTTGCTGGTGATGCAGATGTGCGTGATGTGTGGACGTTGCTGGTGATGGCTCGGTGCTGTTGCGTGGACGTGGGAGAAGAGTAGCGTTGGTGATGCGTGGCTGCTGTTGGAAGACAGACGTGGGAGAAGAGAAGCGTAACGGTGATGCGTGGCTGCTGTTGGGAGACTGGGTTGGTTCCGGCTGCTGTTGGGAGACGCAGGTGTAGGGTTCTTCGAAGGGGGCTGTTGGGAGAGAAAAACAGATGAGCTTACTAAAATGGGTTGAATTCACGTGAAATGGAACGTGAATTCAATTTGTTAAGAAAGGTTGATTTCAACCCACGCACGGTTTCAATTCACGCCCATTTTTAAGTTCCAAACAAATGAGTTGAATTCAATCCCATGATTGAATTCAATTCAGAGGCTTCCAAACACGCTGTAAATTACGTGTACAATTCAAGACTGTTGACTAAAATAAAGTAGTTTTGTTATTTTTATATTTAATTTTGTAATTAAGCTAAATTAATCAAAATAACTTTGAAATAAAAGACGGTATTAGGAGTAAAATTATTTACTATTTAGGACTTATTTGGACTTATTTGATAAATGACTGATCAGCTACTTTTTGACATAATAAGAAGCATTTAACTGATAGATTATGTTAAATTGTTGATAATTATATTTAGTAATCAGCAAATTAGGTTGATGGATTGAACCAATCTATTTTTTTTAATAGCTCATATAAGGAGTATTTTGCTCTGGTAGCTAAAAATTAAGAGATAAAAAAAATTGTATCACAAAATTATTACAAATTATTCAAACTATCCTTTTTTATTATCAATTTCTCTTTACACGTAGGTAAGTGATAAATAAGTTAATATGTTGGAAATATGCAATTCAACTTGATTAATACTAAGAAAGAAAAGTAGCAGCAGCAGCAACAACAGTAGTAGTAGTAATAATAATAATAATAATAATAATAATAATAATAATAATAATAATAATAATAATAAAATGTTTATTATAATTATAAAATTAATTATGAGAAATTAAATATTTAAAATTTAAAATTTATAATAATATTAAAAGAAATAATAAAAATATAAAGTTCAATTTTTATAAAATTTTTAAATCACGCTCTTATAAATAAACAACTGATATTATCTATTGGTCAAATTATCTTATATAATCTACCTATTTATCGGTTAATGCTATCTTATTGAAATTAAAAAGCTGAATCAAAGAGAATTTTTGATTGGAAGGCTGAATCCAACGGCCTGAACCGGACATTTAAGTCTTACCCAATCTAATTTCTTAATTTTCGTGGGAAACTAGAGAAAGTCAGAAGTTAGATTTCAGATACAACAACGCACGCAACGCAACGCAACATTGAAGGAAAACGAAAAACAACAACAAAAATGAATCAATATATAGAAGAAAACGCCTCTGATTCTGAAACTGGAATATTTGTACCTTTTTCTATTTTTCCAATATTCAAAGTTGAGCCAAAGTCATCCTTCATTTTAACTCGACACAGGCCCTCCCTCCCAAATCTCTCTTAGGAGAGAGAGAGAGTTAGGAGGAGATAGCTATAGCTATATATTCTTTTGACTTTACCTACCCGGTTGGATTTTTTAGGACTTCAAGTGAATAAAAGTCATCATCATCAGATATAAAGAATTTCTGATACAAAGATTTCATCTTTTTGATCTGGGGTGGAGAGTAAGATTAAAGAGCTGAAGGGGGCGTGAATAAGGAAAATGGGTTGCTGTGCTAGCCAAAACGCCGATTCCAAAGCGAGTAGGATGGCACGCTGGCGATCAACCGGCATTGTTGCCATGCGTGACGCTAAATTGAAGGCATCCTCTTTGTCTTCTCTATGAAAATTTTGTTCTTTTTAACTCTGTTTTGTTCGTTTCTGGATATGATTGCTTTTGGCTGAGATTTATCGAAGAGAATGGAAATTCTCATTACCAATTTTTAGTTTATTCTGATGGAGAATTATTTGTAATTTATCTCTGGTATGTTAATTTTGATACGTAGTTGTGAAGGATTGAGATCGATTTAATGGCAGTAGTTTTCTTGCACTTCTTGTCACAAATCATTGTTTTCTTTCTTCTAAATTAACGCTTAATACGGGTTAGTAATCAGCTGTTGGAATATCTTTGTCCCTGAAGGGCATGCAAATTCTGTAACACATACATTAAAATTGTGAATATTACACGTGCATTCTGGTACGTGAAGTAAGACTGACAATTAGCTACTGTAAACTTGAAAACCACTTCCTTTACATTGTTTTGGTAGGAATGGTTGTCACAAAATCCGTTGGATACATATCTTACGCAAAAAGCTGAATGATGTTATGAGTGATCTTTTTCAGTATAGGACATGCAAGAATTCATGCAAAGCTATTCTTCTGATGGGAGTTTTTTTAATTCTCACATCCCTTAGGATCAGTCTCAACAATCTTATCAGTCTTGATTGATGTAATCAAATTATTTCCAAAAGACTTGAAGATTTTTGGTTTAGTGCTAAAGAATGATGCAGTTTAGAATCATATTAACTTCCCAAAAGAAAGCAGTAGATGTGTTTTATTTGTTTACATTTATAGTTTTTGATGAACAGGCTTTTCCCATTGAGGTTCTTGATCTTGACAGAGCTGTACGCACCCTCGATTTAACACAAAATAAATTAGGTAATTTGTTACTTCCTTTCTTCAGTTGAGTATTGGTTTGTAAGTTAAGAGGATCTTTTGGACTGTGAATCAATCTTCTTTTGCATGTTTCCTGTTTCACGGTTGTCGTGCAATTGCAAGAAAGTTGCTCTTTTCAATAAAACCTTATTATATTTACACCTCTATGCTGCAGTTGATATTCCCACAGAGATTAACAAATTAGTCAACTTGCAACGTCTGGTAAGAGTTAGAAACTTGAATCTGTGTTCTTTTATTTTACTCCAAATGGATGAATGATAACCTTTTATGCTGTCAAAAACTGTACATTGTCCAGTCTATTTCTTCGAGTGCAGGTGTATAAGCCTCTGGGTTCTTCAACTTTAGATAATTGAGGCATTACAGGGCCACAAAAGTTGACACTCATTTTTTAGCGATCACTATAGTTGCCACTGTTTAAAGAATTTGATTTTCACATTGAATTTTGATCTATCAGAAAAGAATTGCGTATTCATTCATGCAGTAAAGATTGTAGTTACGGTTTTTGGTTGGTTATCGTTCGGAAATAATACAGTCTGTATTTGTCAAGCAGGATTGTACATGCTCATTATATCTAGTGGTTTCTGAGATTTGAAGATTGCTTGTTGATCATTGCAACTAGATGTAGTTAGTTGAGGTTGGATCCTCATTGAGTTGCTTTGTCTTATCAGATTTTAGCTGATAATCTGATCGAGCGATTACCAATGAATTTGGGGAAGTTGCAATCCTTGAAAATTATGACGCTTGATCGAAATCGGATTACATCATTGCCTGATGAATGTAATATTCTTCTCTGAATAAGTAGATGACTTTATTTATTGAAGTTATTTCTTTGTATTCATGTTAGTAAATGTGTTTTCATGCTTCACTCTGCAAACTTAATCCTGTATTTTTTGAGTCTATTCGTGGATCTTGACACCTCTGGTTTCCAGTGGGCCAGCTGGTGAGGCTTGAGCGGTTGTATATCTCAGGAAATCTGCTAACATACTTGCCCGAGACTATTGGGAGCTTGCGCAATGTAAGTAGCTCAATTGATCTTTTTGTCATCTAGGAGTAGCATGTGCCTCTTCTGCAGCCTTCCTTTTTTACTGTCCGTAATTTCTTGTATTCCTTTGATGAACTAATAAAAGGAAGTGACTGGATATGTAAAGTTCAGTAATTATCAGTTTGTGAAAGTTCACCTAGTTAGAAGCCTGGGTTACTGGAGTTCTATATATAGGATATTGTTGCTGCCAAATGTTTCCATTCAAGGTGTGATTCTTCTAGGACAACTTTCTGAAATTATGGGACTGATTACGGAGTGTTCTATGATGCAGTTATCACTTCTAAATATCTCAAATAACAAGTTGAAAGCCCTTCCTGAATCAATTGGGAGTTGCTTCTCTCTGGAAGAGATAGAAGCAAATGGTATGTTGAAAGATTGTTATTTAATTTTAATTGTTTCCTACCGCTGATTGATTCCCCATTCCCCACTTGTTGAGTTTTGGCAACAGTTGGAATCATAAAAATAATTTTTTTTCCAGGTTTACATTTAGAAACATACATTTAACATTTGGGTTGATATGTGTAAAGTGCTACTCTGGCAATTTAAGATCTGTATGGGTTCTTTCTTTTCCAGTGGCTACTTTATGGAGCCTCTCATGAAAGCTTTAGTGATTACCTTGAAGGAATCGTAGAAAACATGTAATTCGGATGGCATGGGGCCTGGTTGTTAAGTTTGCACATGCATAGAAGGACTGTAAATTTCTTGAGGGTGATATGATTCTGATTAACTAGATCAGGTTTCCTGGATTTGTTGGTTCTCTAATATGATGTTGAAGGAATTGGAGAAAAATAAGGATTAGTTATCCATATCAAACTGAATATTTTGATCATCTTCCAGGTTGATAATAGTGACGAATGAATGATTGTTTCGCAACTATCCAAAAATCTGCATTGTTGTTTGGATTGTGTGTGATATTCGCACCTTGTCCTTTCTGCTTTTGGACTTGATTTCTAAGATCTATTGTTGAAGGATTTGTGTAGCTGTAAAGGTTGATTGGCAACTATAGTCGATCCTGGAGGCTTAAAATCTCATCCTTTATTAAACAACTTTTCAATCTACAAAAGAGATGATTGATTGGTAGCATCCATGTGGATTTCTGTGTTTTTATTTTCAGTCAACAGCTCTGAAAAGAACTATTATGTATTTGTTCTGCTAGATATTATAACACTGCTTGCAACTTTACAGATAATTTGATAGAAGATCTCCCTGCATCCATCTGCAATCTCAGTCAATTGAAGTCACTCTCCTTAAACAATAACAATGTGAGCCAGGTAATATTGAACTAAAAACCTGTCTGAAGTCCATTTATGGTGTTAGATGCAGTTAGCCATTATGAATTGTCATCCTGTGAAAGCTGTTGTGGTAAAATGTCCAAAGTCTCTGAATGCATAATTCTCCAATACTTTGGTTGAAAGTAATTGGCTGTTATTTACGCATTTCAATAACAAATGTTCTAGCTAGAAATTCACTTTTGATGTGGTTTTCTTTTCATGCTGCAATAAGTTGCCATCATAATGTGGTTTAAACATGGTCAGCCCATTAAGGCATGTGAGTGATTGCGTATTCCAGTTTATGATTGTTTATTTCTAACTGTTACCTTGTCAACTTGTAGGTCTGAGGTTCCAGCAATCAGATTATCGTAGATTTTTTTAGTGTTAACATAGCATACAAACTGTACTCTGTTTAGCTTCAGTTCACTGATAGGATTCCAACTCATCAATCAACCCCCAACTCACGATTGACTCTTTATTCAATGAAACCTAATCAGAAAAAACAAGATAAATCCATTCAAGAGTTGATGAAACAATGAAGTGAAACAATGGGAACCAATTCGAGAGGGTCCCTCTCTCCTCACAAGACAAAATCCTATCTGCCCTTCCTTAGCCCCAGATTTCCCTTTTTAGTTACAAACACGAAACAAACTATAACTAACATTATTCCATTGCTGCCATCTGTCATTTTCGGATTCTTCCACCTGTCACAGCTTTTTAGCCCTTCTCGAATAAGTGATCTTAATAGGAGGTCTATCGGTCACACTCCATTAGTTATTAGACAACGAATCTTTAAACAATTTAAGGACCTCTTATCTTTTAAGCTATAGACAATTTTTACTTGGCGAAGCTATAGATGGTAGGTTTTGTAACGATTATATTATTGTGTTCTTTGGATGATAGATTCCTACATATCTGTTGAAGGACTGCAAAGCGCTTCAGAACATATCTCTACATGACAATCCAATTTCCATGGATCAATTTCAGCAGGCAAGTTACAAATTCAACGTTGTCTTTGCTTGTTTCTTACATTTGGCAAGGTAAAATATTATAAATAAATAAATTCTTTATTTAGATGGAAGGGTTTCAGGAGTTTGAATCAAGAAGGAAGAGAAAATTTGACAAGCAAATTGATTCTAACGTGATGATAAGCTCAAAAGGCCTAGATGAGGGTCTTGATCTCTGAAGCCTGTAAGGAACCGTAAGTGGTTAATGTATCTTTGCAGAATAGAGTTAAAAATTAGATCTCTCTGATACTCGTTGACACGTTGACACCAACATGGCTTTTAGCTAAGAAAGCTTTTGCACATTATTTGTTTCCTGAAGCTTTGAGATCTCAAGAATGCATTGGGCACAGTTTTAGTGGTTAAATGTTGTTCAAGGTCTCCCACGTTCTTCATTTCCATTTTGAGGTTGTCAGATATTGTTGTAGTAGGGTGTGTATTTTGCTTATTTTCATTGTTCTGAATATGTGTTTTAATTGTATTGGCTGATTGATTTGCAAGGCATTGCTTTACAGTTCATTTACACACTGCAACCTCACTCAGATACAAATTAAAAATTATGAATTGAGTATTGATTGTCTGTTCCACCATCACTGGATTTTATCTTGCAAAACTATTATAGAGAATCTTTTTTTTTAGTTGCCTTCATGTCAATTTATATGGTAATTCTGACTTATCTCAGGCAGAGTTAGGGCCATACTCAATGTTAGGAAGGAAGGGCAGTGGTGGGTTTGACAGTTGAAGATCGATGGCAGCCGGAATTTAAAGCATCAGTGTGGCCCATTGGCTTGTGTAAATAACACACAATTGCCTCTGTGTAAATGCCAATGTTAGGTTTTTCTGTTGCTTCATTGGATGCCATTTGTGGCCTTACATGTGAATTGACTGCTTCTTTCCTGTTTAGAGAAGTTGACTTCTGTATCCCTGGCCCATAAATTTAAACTTACACTCCGTTTGTCCATAATAGAAGCCTTTTTATTTAACTTTCTCCATACTTTTCCACTGACTAGTTCTTCATTCTCAAATAGTTGGTCATATCTGTGTCTATTTTCCAATTCTAGATTCTTTGGACATGCTTAGTCTTTTGCTTATAATTGTCGTCTTTCAGTGCCTGATGATGTAAGGCAATATCTTAAAAAATGATAGAAATTTAGACAGTCAAAAAGGTTGATATTCACTACAGCTCCTCTCTTATCTGCAAAAACAGTAATGGACTATGGAATCTGACCTCTTCAAACACAAAATCTGCTTGCTGTCTTGTTTTGATTTGGAATTCAAAAGATTATTTGGGCAAACTATTCCATGCTTACGCTTACTTATGTGCCATGAGATGCCCTTGCCATTATAGATATGGTTATACTGATATAATAATATTTGTGCTCTGCAAGTTGTGGTAGACATAAAATAATGCAACGCCTAAAAGACATGGTGCATTGCTAGCCAAATGGCTATCGACTTCTTTAGTTAGTTGTTTCCAATAGTAGGAAGTCTTGTCTTACTCGTATTTCTAAGTTTGAACGAAACTAAAGCAATGACTACAAGTGTTCACACTGGTAAAGTTTCTCCAAAACGTTTAACAAAATTGAAAATTGTACTCGAGTTTCTAACAGTTCGTTATAGTGTTGCTTACTAATTACTGTAAAGAACATGAGTTTTGTGGGACAACTTTCTACATCCAAACCATATCAATATTTCGGAAGTTGGCCCAAATTGTGCGAAGACTTCTAAAGTATACTCACTTTTTCGTAAGATGTGAAAATCGAATCCTTTATACAACTGCAACTCTGCAAAGCATTTGTAGTATCATTATCTTGGAAAGTATATATATTGAAGACCTTAAAGGTGAAGCTAGACTTCAACAAACAATATATTTGCTTGATCATGATCTTGAGAAATTGCTGTTTCCATCTGGAGCATGAGTTTTTTTCTCCCTGTTCAAAATGGAAGGTGGGAAAACATTTCATCTTTACTTAAAAACCAAAGAACAAATGATAGGATAGAGGCATATGCCTGTAGACATTTGTTTCAAAGGAAACAGAAGATATACTACCAATAGCCTGAGCTCTTTCAATAGATATGTGCAAAGGTGATTCTCTTTGCAGCAGCATTGCTACTGGTATTTTTGATGATTTAAGTTGCTCTGTGAAGGGGTTTTGCTCTACCCACCAATTCAGAAGTTGTCATGTTCAGAATTGATGCTCGACTCTTAGATAATAAATTTACACGTGAGCAGGTTGATCCTCCACAGAGATCAAATTCTGGGGTCACTTTTACTTTCTGACGAATCAAAAAAAAAGTAGAGAGTTGATGCTCAACTCTAGGCAATAAGTTTGGACAAATGACCAAGTTGATCTTTTTTTTTTTTTTTTTGTAACGCTATCGAGGATAAGGTTTACATTTGGCATAGAACAAGCAAGTCAAGATGGGTGTGAATTGCACTTGATTTAGTTGGTGTGAATCGCACTTACTTGATTGAGTTCTCATTTTTGACAACTAACAAAAGCATCAATTGGCTTTGGACAGGCAGGTACAGGTGTTTAAGCAACGAAACAGTAGGCGAAGGATACGAATTTAGTAGCAAAGATGAGATTATAACATTATGGGCTCCCAAGTAGAGTGGAAAGCAACTGTCTTTGTATCAAACAATCTTGTGATTCTAACCCCCACATAATACCTGCTTTATACAATGAATATGCAACTATGCTACTCAGCCGACTAAAAGTGCTGTATGCTTACTCCAACCCACAAGTAACTAGTCAAGAAATAGGTCCCACTGGGCATTTTAGTTCCTCAGTTTGTAGTCTTTTCCTTTCATCTCTTCAATCTTTCATTGGCAATTATGAGTACTCCTCAAGCATTGTTGGTGCAAACTTGTTCACCAACACATGCACCATTATTACACACCTAAAGGGACACGCATGCAGCTTTATTGAACTGGGCATACGCAAAACAAACCCCTGAATTAAGGCCTAAGTCTTTCGAGTAACAAAAGCCTTAAGAAAGATCCTCTTTACTTTTAATCCCATTTTTCTTCTTTAAACCCATTTTCCTTTGATGATTATGAAGCTAACTGGTTACCTGACTTGAGCTACAAAAAGGGGCTTGAGTAAGAATGCTCCAACCGCCAAAGGGCAACTGTATACAATACCTGACGTGATTATAGCTTAATAATCTGCTAATTATGATTGATAATCTGCTAATCATGATTGATGTAACTCTTTAATCATCTGATAAATCAATTATTATAATTACCTATATATATAGATGTCGGTGAAACCCTGACTGATTCATCAAGCAAAGGAAGGCAGTGTCTTCAAAATGATGTATGCTAACAAATTAGCTAAGCTTTTGCTGGTTTAAGGAAGTCACATGATAAGCCAACATTTTCTGGATGGACGATAAAAAGAAATGATTAGGAAATAAGCATAACCCATTAAACAATTCTTCTCATGTATACTGTTACTTCCTCTCTTTCTCTCCACATCGTATTGTATGTATAGATAAACAAGGAGAACATGCCCATTGAACAAAGTAAAACAAGGCTTCAGAATTTGCAAACCGTAACTCTGCATTAAGATGCAACAAGTAGGAACCGTTATACTTATACATACTGCTTCTCAAAATTATTCCATAAACAACTCTTTCCATGCTTTCAATACAACTCCATTGAGATTACCGCTACTGGTCCTTGAAGCACATCAACGAAAGTTGTAAACTTTCTTAACTTCATAGGTAAACGACTCACCTTTTTTGTTTTTTATTTTTAGACTGTGAAAAGTATAAAAGTTTTTTTATACAATAGCGATAATCTAAAGGTAGAGAGCCCCTAAAAATCGCTAGGGTGGTGACAAACGAAGGAATTGATGGAGGAAGAGAGAAATGATGGGACAGGAAAGTTTTAAAAAGATCAGCAGAAGATATAACAAGTGGATAAGGTTAGTGGACTCCATGGCCATCCTATACACTTCAGAAAGGAAAACCATTATCCAATGATCCACCCCATGTAGTACGGTGGTTCCAAGATTTGGTCTTAAATATGGAGTGCGAGTTGTGATGATACTACTAGACACGTACACATACACACACACACACAAGAGGAAGCTTAGCTCAGCATAAAGCCGAAGAAGGGCATCTATAAATCTCGGTATATTATGGCACAAGGTATGGTATACAAGCAAAGAGTGTCCAAAGCTTTCCTTGTAAGTCGACTACTTGTCCAGTTGGGCAATCACTTTTGCAAAGGCTGGCTTGGCCAGCACCACCCCTCACTCTCAACTGTGGGGATTGATATGCATGATTGTGGCCTTGTAAACCAAATTTGTCTTTTTAGTATTCAGTATTATTCCATTGTCCAGTAGTTGTGAACCTCTTCGTAGTGATAACCAATCATTTTGTGACTGAAAATTGAAAAAATAAAATAAAATCAGGCCAATGTTGCCAACCTGCCAATTAAAATAAAAAAATATGTGCAGACAACAGTTTTTGGTGTTAATGGCGAGTCTATAAATCCTTTATCGTATCCCTTTTCAATGTTGTAGAGAACATGCATATACAAGCTTGATCATAAGTTTAAATAATTAATGGTCTATTCACAACATATTCAAGCTGGCATGCTCAAATCACGCATTGTTGGCCTTGGCAGTGGAAATGTTATTTTTACAACCAAATTTTTTTAATAATATGTTATCCTTATGAGCATGATTTCTAACTTATTCCTTCCATCTCCAATTCCTTTCTTGATCGGTTCATCTGATGGACCTGACAACTTCAGTTAGAGGCTAGTAACTTGAACTATATTTAACTAGATGATTAGAGTTCAGTGACCTGCCTTTCAATGATTTTGATCCCTTTTACCAGATTCCTGCTACTATAAAACTGAATCGATCCCTGATTATGTAACCCACTTAGGATCTCAAATACTAAACCATACAGATGTAGTAGTTAATCAATAATTGCAGTATAAACAGACACACTGGCTGTTATAGGCACATATAATGGACATGCACATGCACATGTAAACTAGAAATGTTTTGTGTAAAGAGGGCAAAGATAATTTTGTATATACAGATACGAGCTTTGTAAATGAGACGTCTCTCTCATTCAGTATACAGTAGTACTGCACAAACAACAGAGAAGAAGAAAATCAGACAACAAACAGTTAAACGTTGTACGAGAGTGCCGGCAAGAAGGGCACAAATGCAGGAATTTCTCGCAAAGAACAGATCAACATTCTTAAGTTTTACTAATAAGACACACAGGTTACGGGCGGAGCAAGAAAAGCCGGCTTAGCTTGCTCATGACCACCAACAAAAAGCCGGCTTAGCTTGCTCATGACCATCAACAAAAAGCCGGCTTCCAAAGTATATGCATGGATTGCAATTTATAATTTAGCCTCTGCTGACCGATTAATATGGGGTTCGTTAACTAGCGAGCTGCATAAGCTAACCTCCAAAACCCTCCATTTGCAATATAAAAATGGCAGCTTAAGAAAGACAGCTTGTGTTAATTAACTTTTGTGTGTGGTGTGTATCTTGGAATATTACTGATCCCCAAGTCAACTCAATCAATATCCTAAATAATGTCTCCTCCACTTGTGCACTCTATTGTAGAGTACCCAATTTTTATATTGAAGCCTTGCATAGGATCTAGTGAAGTGAGAATTTACTGATAACTTTATTCTCGACGAAAGGCTCAGCGGTAGTAGTGGCTTTAGCAAGGATTTGATGCATATCTTCTATAAACCTAAAACATTAAAGAACAAGTATTATGCTAATAATAAGATGTAGAATCGGCACATTGATTGATAGCTCTATAGCTAATGATCAGAAAGTTGCAGTTTCAACGTCAGATACCAAATAATATGAGAAATAAGGTTCAGAAAATCCTGAAACTGCAGATGCATCTGCTAATCAAGAACCAACCTTTCATTGCATTTCAATATCCCATGAAGATGATATGAAACCAGTCCTTATTTTTTTCTTCTTTCAGCAAAAATGAAAAGAAATTTAAACTGATATGTCATGGTGGCATTAATATGTTTTGGTGCCAAATATGGCAGAAAGAGATGGAAAAGTAGCATATTATCAGAGACAATGGTCTCTTAGCCACACAAATTCTACCAGCAGGATCAGCTTCTTCTTGGTCTTGCGGCATTTAACTATAGGGATGATTCTACTATGCTAAGCAAGGATATTGTTCATTTAAGATCCAAAAGCAAAAGGTTTAACTTGTGCAGTATTTAACACATAAATTAGATAAAGAAAAAAAAGAAGTTGGAGGGATTGTCGAGATGCATGGGATGATACCATAACATAGCTGCAGTTCCTAATTGACATAAAGCTTCAACTATAGACTTGATAAAGCTGTAGCAACACTTTAAATTACTTTCAGGGTAGGTTTCTCACAACTTACTCTCCCCTCCAAGTCATTAACTACCAACTTGTAAGCAAACAAAACATTATTAAAGAATCTTGCATTGCCTAAATAACCCTTGCCGCATATTTTCACAAGTCAAGTAATGTTCTTCAACACTTGTGGACTAGATAAAAAAAGTACATTGTCTATGATGAATCAGCAATCTATCTTGCTTATCAAGGCAACCTTAATTAAGTCATGAGGCAAGTAATGGAGAAGAGAAGAAATTGTAGAAAATAAGCAGAGTTCAGCAACCGAGGGACCCACTTAGAGAAATGGATGTGTGGTACACCATTACATGTAGAGTAGAAGATAAAGAATAGAGAGTCCAAAAGAATAACGGCCAAGAGTGGAACCTTTCATTGGGGCGGTATGTAAGAGTAGTGTTGTGTTGTGTATGGGTGCGTGAGAGAGAGAGAGAGAGCAAGGCTACTAAACTAACTATTCCTCAATAGCAAGACAAAGAAAGGAATAGTTAGTTGTAAGTAGGTTCTAAAGGCGTAGGGGAGGGGATGCTCAAGTGGGACATATCAGGGCATTGGATTGGATTAATTCTCAAGTTGAGTAGTACACGTGCTGCTTTCACCTCTCTTTCTACCATTTATCTCTCTTTATCTTTGCTTCCATGCATGGATTTCTCCTCCTAAATACCACCTCTCTCTCTCTCTCTCTCTCTCTCTCTGTCCGTGTATTTTTTTATGCTTTGGCTTTGTTCATTGGCCATCATTACCAAACAAAAGCAACAACCAGACCCACTACCTTCTCCTCAAATTTTCTTCTTTTTCAGCTTCTCAATAAGCTAGGGAGCTAACTAGTACAAATTCCCTTCAACCTCTCTCTTGTATCTTGCACTTTGTGCATCTAGATCTTGTTCTTGCTTTAGAGTTGTATCAAATCTAATGCACGAGATGGGTTCTTGTCCAATCAGCTCAGAAAGCAAGAAAAACTGCCATCTCACGGGATTTAGTTTCCTTGTTTTAGCTGTCACTTCCCTTTTTTGATCCTGGTGTCCTTCTTCCACAGTGGTGCTCTGCTTCATTACCTTTTAGCTTATATATTTGATCTGTTTAGCTCTTTCCTGAATTCTGGGATTGAAATTCATGGCAGAAGGCCAAGAGTTCAAGCATGTGTGCAGATTCTGCAGCAAGAGCTTTCCTTGCGGTAGATCCTTGGGTGGTCACATGAGGTCTCATATGATAGATGACATTTCAGCTCATACTGATGGTACTAAGGTCACCAAGAAAAAGCTCCCGCCTCTCAACAACAATGATGGAGGAGCTAACGTTAACAGCAGTAACACTGGTACTGAAGCTTCTGGTTATGGCCTGAGGGAGAATCCAAAGAAGACGTGGAGGTTGTCTGATCATTCTGGTGAAGATAACTTACTATTTGACAAGGCTTGCAAAGAGTGTGGCAAGGTTTTCCAATCTTGGAAAGCTTTGTTTGGTCACATGAAGTGTCACTCAATAGAGAGAGAAAGAGTATCTAACAACAATAGCTTGGAAGAGCAGCAAGATTCTTGGACCAGTGCCAAAAACCAGAAGCTGGTCATAGATAGCCAATCTGACAATGAAACTGCTGCTCCTAATCGTAGGAAGAGATCCAAAAGCAGAACAAGGTACATAGGCACTGCGAATTCTTCTTGTCTGTCTTTTGCTAATAATGCTTCCTCTTCTGCTTCTGAGATTGAACAAGAACAAGAAGAGGTTGCCATGTGCTTAATGATGCTTTCCAGGGATGTTGGTCAATGGGGTGGCTTGAATTATGTTGCAGAGTCCTCTGATTGTTATTCTGGTTTTTTTGAAACTAATCGAGCCAAGTCTAAAGCGGAGGGAAAGACTGCTGCTTGCAATGGTAGTGAGAGTATGAAAGTGAAGACACTTAGTGACAAGAATATGGAGATTGGAAAATCAGAACTCTCTGCTTCTGGGAGAAAAGGGCCACTGAAGAATGAAAAAGTTAGCAACTCTCAACTAGATGATGAATCTGGAATTGAATTGGAAGAGAACTCAAAAGAAACTGGATTGGTTCAAGTTGAAAATGCCCCCCTCAAGTACAATCGAAGCAAGAGAAAGTCAAATGATTCACTTGATACAGAAATGAAGACAACAACTGATGCTCTGGATTCTGAAGCTTACAAGAATCCTGTTAAAGGTAGCAAATTTGAGTGCGCCACTTGCAAAAAGGTCTTCCACTCTTACCAAGCTCTAGGAGGACACAGAGCTAGCCACAAGAAGATGAAAGGTTGCTTTGCTTCCAAATCTGCCAGTAGTGAAAATAGCATTGACACAGAACTTTCTCCGGAGCCAACAGCAGACAGTAAACTCGCCAGAAAAGTCGGTCCAACTGTTAACTTGACAACTGATTGTGACAAGCCAGAAACAAGTTATGGGGCAAAGAAGAGTAAGGGGCATGAGTGCCCAATTTGTTTCAAGGTTTTTCCATCAGGACAAGCATTGGGGGGCCACAAAAGGTCTCATTTAATTGGGAGCTCAGAGGCTAGAAACAGCACCACAATTCAGGCATCAAACCCTGCAATTAGGGACTTCCTTGACCTCAATCTTCCTGCTCCTTCTGAAGAAGAAAGCAATGGGCTTGTTGGGTTCAATTCATGGTGGACTGGAAGCAACCACAAGCATGAAGCCCTAGTGGGTTTGATCTCCAACTGAATTCCACAAACAAAGATTCAAGTATGTACAGATTCATTATTTCTTTACAGATACAAAAGTAAAAACCACTGAGAGGTATTCCTTCTCATGCTCTCTTTGACTTGGTTAACCATCTCATCCAATCTTCAACTAAGTGTTGCAAACTGCTTTTTGTTATCACTTTATTTGCCATTTTTCACTTAAGTTATAGAATAAGTGTCTTTGTTGCAAACCTTCTGGCATACTGATATCTCAAGCCTGGACAACTTACTACCATACTGTACTTGCAAGTGATGTTAGTAAATCTGAACTTGAACCCTACTTTTCTCAATCACAAGTTTGTCTTTGTTTTCGAGTCATCATTTTCACTTGGCACCAAAGAGTAATGAGTGACTTCTTGAAAAAAACTGGAGGGTATGTAATGTCATGGGAGAAGGAGAAATATATATAATAATGTACACAAAGATAGCATGTGAGCTCAAGGTGGTTGTTTAGTCACCTACCATAAAACATGACAACCCATCTCACTTCCTTTTCTTCTCAAGCCATTAATATATTCCAAGAAATCCAATCTACCACGTCTAAGTAGAAAGGTCATTATACACGGACCACTTCAACTAGTTTTGCTGGTAAGAATTTAGTTCAGCAGAAGAAGAAGCTTGAAGACACCACATCTCATTAATGGAATCATAATCTAATTAAGAAAGATTGATTATGCTAAGCAAAATCATTGAGCGCAACGTGGCATTCAATCTCTTCTCCTGCAAAGAAAGTTGGCAATCTTAATAGATAATTATCAGGGCTAACAATGCAATTCAATCCCTTAACCCATTTTACTTTGTGCAGCATCAGGTCAGTTTTGTTCTCAACTTTTACTTGATCTAGAAGCTGGCAGTTGGTGCTTCTTTGTCTTGACCAGCAGTACAGAAATAATTTGTTAGCCTTGACTGTTGGCTTTGCGCAAGTACAGAGAACTGAATTAATAAAACAGTTAATTTTTTATTTTTTTATATGATTAGGCCTAAAATTTCAAATAATGAGACAAACTTGAGTATACATATCAATGGGCCGGGCCGGGCCGGGTTAGGAGTGGCCCGAGCCCGACCCAGCCAAAGATTGGCCGGTCCGCTAATATCTCTTTCTTCTTTTCCCTTTATGTCGTTATTACAACGAGGATAAGATAAACGTCATTCTCACAATTCATATATACTTTTCCACGCATACATGTGATAATTGAAATTTCAAATGTTTAGGTTTCATGTTTTCTGCAGGTCCATGCAAAGGCTAGACTAGAACATGTTATCAACAAACTTCAAGGCTGTGTTTGCATTTAATCAGAGAAATATATTGGGGGTATTAATATATTATTTTAATATCCATGAGAAGACAACTCGTTAAAGGGCCAACATCTATGGGGGCAAGTATCATGCGCCCAAAGTCAAGCCAAGCCAACATGGACCCCGGAAGACTTCGTCAAAGGTCAATCGTAAAAGACAGAATTTTATATTTGAATCAAAATTGAAATATATAATGTCAGCTTATCTTAGTCTAAAGAGTTTATAAAGGTACATCCAGAGTTTCCAAGTCCAATGTCTACACAATTTTGAAAACTAAAATTATGTCTTTATTTAAGCTGTAGTGTGATCCTGGATTTCTTTAAAAATAAAGAATTTCTTCCTAAATGTCTGACTTCTACTTTTTTTTTTTGTTACAATTAAAAGAGACTAAACTACCTCATAAAAGAAATATCATAGGCATCAGCCCATACAATCAAAGAGAGGGCATCAAGAATATCATCCCAAATCTGAAAATTGGACGCAATGTCATGACCCAATTTGGCCAAACAATCTGCTGCAAAATTACCTTCGCGAAGCACATACCTAAGAGAGCAACTCCAATTCCTAGCAAGTAGAACTTGAATATCCACAATCAAAACAGACAGAGGAAGTGAAGAGATAACATCACAAGTCACCATCCGCACCGCCTCCATGCTATCAGATTCTACAACGACTTGCCGAAAACCAAGATCCCACGCAAAAATCAAACCATCTCGAATGGACCATAACTCCCCACCAAGATAGTTGAGACACCAATTCGAAACGAATATCCCCCTATCCAACGACCAAATGAATCTCGCAACAACCCTCCACCACTAGTCAACCTAGGATTAACAATAGAACTGCCGTCACAATTCAACTTCACCCAACCAGATGGCGGCGCAATCCAACTAATCCAACGCCTCACACCATGAAGCTTTGGTGTTGAAACAGAAGTCAGAGACACATCCATTGCAACTTGAAAGACAC
>JAOSBP010000006.1:24593757-24615581 GCA_027563825.1 Erythroxylum mucronatum | reverse complement strand
CTTTTGAAACCAAGACCACCATATCTCTTCGGCCGAATAAGCCAATTCCAACCAACCAAATGCATCTTACGTCTATCCGGCGAGGAACCCCAATAAAAATCACGAAGCAAACGATCTAAATTACCACAAATAGAGGAAGGCAACCAAACCATTTGCATCGTGCAAATTGGTAGCGAAGAGATAGAAGACTTAAGAAGCACTTTTCCTTCCCAGCGGGACTCAGAAATTTAGAACACCAATTTGTCAGCCTAGTCTCCACGGAACTCACAATATGCCTATAATGAGCAATTGAAGTACGACCATGCAATAACGGAAATGATACCTTTGAAAAATTGAAGTGGAACCAATCTCGTGCGCGGTAAAAGAATTACGAAATTTTTTAGTATTTAAGTTTTTGAAAGTCAAGATCACTTAAATTTTATACAATGAATAATACATAAATTACAATAAAGTATGAATCGTAATTCGTACCTTATTTTAAAGTTTGATCTTTTAGTTAGGAAATTAGGATGAAATTTGATCTCAACCGCAGCGGAATAACTACGAACTCTTTTCGCATTTTAATTTCCTGAAAACAAAGATCACTTTAATTCTATAAAATAATTAACAAATAAATCATAACAAAGCATAAATCTTAATTCGTACCTTATTCTAAAGCTTAATCTTTTCTTTTCGTATCCTCTGAATCGTTTTCAAAACTAGTCCATCTCAGCCACCCTGCTGCACAATGTCCAACCTCTAATGATATTCATAGAACAGGTTGAAAGAGCTCTGTAACATAGAGAGTTAAGCAAGAAATGATAGCTCTATTAGAGCTTAAGCCTATTTATAATAGGTTTTGGACATTTTCAATTAAACTTTAATTAAAATTACAAATAACTCTAATTAAATGTCAATTATGTTCAAATAAGATCCAATATCTCATATTGACCCTTATTTATTAAATATCTCATGTTTAATTAGAAAGTTCTTCAAATTTTACAATCAAGTCTAACTTAATTAAAAATATCTTTGCTCTCTTCAACCTGTTCTTTATGTATGATCCATTAAGTTCCCAAAGATATTGACAATGATTATAAATTTAATTCTAATTCATAATTAGAATTAAATAAATGAAAACTTATTTTAATTTATCTTTAATTCTCTAATTAAACAATTTTTATCGTAAATCAAGATTAGCATCTAGTAACACATCATGACCACCTAAATATTTAAAAATGTTGAAGTAGTTTTGACTAACTTTTCTGTGCATGATTTTTCTATATAATTTAATTCTTTCATCATACAATTTTTTTATTAGACTGAGCATGTAATTAATGTCTACTCTTTTTGAGTCCAATCATATTATTTTTTGTCGTTAGTTATTGATCCAATTAATGACATTTATAAAATATTTATAAAGCATTATTCCACCTTAGCCAAGGATTTCCCAAATCAATACTATTCAAGAACAATGTAACATTCTCCTTAATTATTTTAGGGTGATGAATCATATCTTGATCACACAACTATCTCTATATAATTTATGCTACATCCAATGACTACCGATTAAACAACCTATGATTAGAATATGTCATAAATAGTATCAAAACATAGCAATTCTTATACAAGATAACTTTGGAGATCTCAAGTCAAAAGATCACATATAGAATCATCACAATGAGATTTTCTATAAACATACAAGTAATGTTCCAAATGAATTTTTCATTTCGGGTCAGTTTAGTGAATTTGTTCTCTAACAAACACCCACATATTTATTTAAGCATTTTCATACTTTAGTTTATAGGATTAACTACTTTCTTCATAAGTAGAAACAAAACGTTTACTAGTCTTTTTACGTTCTATTAAAGTCCTGTCTTACTATAACAATGACAAAGAATAATTTAGGGATAATATATAAATGTAATATAAATCTCATAATTATAATCTCATTATAATTTCATTTGCAATGTATAATTATTCTATGAATTTTATCATATACATCTAAACATGTACAAGATAAAGAATGCCTTTAAATATTTTGTCACTAAACTACAACTAAAGTGATTGGCTGTAGGACATAAACCAACACTTTTTTCTTGTCATTCTCTCAAACTGTTTTGGAAATCAGCTTATCTCAAGCAGCACAATTATCCAATCTCTAATGGTATCTATAGAACGTGTCAAGAGAATTTTGTAACAACTACAGAGAATGTTAGGCAAGGAGTGCTAGTTCCCTTAGAGTTTAAGCCTATGTATAATAGATTTTTTATGTTTTAGTAATTTAATTAAAATTAAATTCTAATTTTAATTAAACTTTAATTAAAATTACAAATAATTCTAATATCAATTATGCTCAAATAAGATCTAATATCTTATATTGATCCTTATTTATTAAGTATTTTACATTTAATCATAAAGTTTCTTAGACTTTACAACCAAGTCTAGCTTGATTAAAATACTTTTCTCTCTTCAACATGTTTTTTGTATGTGAGCTATTAGGTTCCTAAATATGTTAAGAATAAATATAAATTATAATCCTAAATCATATTTAAGATTAGATAAATTAAACTCCTTTAATTTGTCATTCTAATTAAATAATTTATATCAATAAATTAAGATTGACGTCTAGCAACACATCATGACTATCCAAATATTTAGTAATGTCAAAATGATTTTGATTAACCTTCATATAATTGAATTTTTTTATCATACAATGTTCCAATTAGACAGAGCAAGGAATTAAAGTTTATTATATTTGAGTCCGATCATATTAGTTTTCTACCATTAGTAATTGATTCAACTAACAACATTTAAAAATTGTTTTAAAGTATTATTTCACCTTGGTCGAAGATTTTCCCAATCAATACTAATCGAGAATAATGGAACATTCTCCTTATTTACTTTAGGGTGATGAATCGTATATTGATCACTCAACTACCTCCATATAATTTATATTAATAACTAGTGAGATATCAATTTTTATATGAGATAACTTTGAATATCTTAAGTTAAATAATCACTTATACAATTATCTCAATGAGAATTTTTATAGAAGTACAAGTAAAGTTCTAAATATATTTGTTATATAGGGTCAGTTCACTGAATCAATTTATTGTAGGAGATAAACCACCAGATACGAATTATCCCAAATAAAACCTTCTTTTCTTTTCTTTTTTTCCTTTTGGTGTTGAATGCATAATTCAGCTATGAATATCTTAAATAAGTTTCGTGATAGCTAATATAAAGCACAGTCAATGAATGATGTTGAAGTTTTATACTTTCTGATGCACTAAATCAAAATGATCGATAGTAAAGCAATATCTTCTTTATATCACGTTAGCTTCTCTGAAGTCAATGTTAACGAGTAGCGTTAGTTTGCTTTCAAGCAAGGAAAGAAAAATGTGAGTTTCTACTTCAGCTTTGTTTACGAGTCATGAAAAAGGATGCCTCTGTCAAGCTATTATCACGCCTTGATTGGATTTTGAGTCAAGAGATTGGTTCATAAATTTGTTTGATGTTATGAATGTGGACAAAATAATGGTTTGACTATTGTTTTAGCAAATTTTAACTTTTAGATTAAAATAAGCTTTCATTTACGTCAGAGCCCAAAGAATAGGTGACTTTGTGTAACTATTTGTTGGGCATGCATATTAACCTATTTGTATACTTAAATATAAGCACTAGCCGCCTTGAAGTCATGTACCTATTCATGCTCGTCTTCAAGGGTGTGGCTTGATGGTTGAGAGCAAAGTTTGGCTTCAGTTAGGTTTCAGGTTCGATTCTATGCTAGCTCTTTTTGTAAGAGCCTGGAGCAGCCGGAGTTTTACCTGTAGGTGGAGAACTAGTTGAGCCTTCAATGATGAGATGTGCACACTTGGCTCGCCTGTAGGGTGGTATACCAATTGCGCCCTCGAAGAGGTGTGCCTGCTTGACCCGCCTACGGGGTTTCTTCGAATCCAAAAAAAAAACCTATGCATGCTCCAAAAAATGTCTTTCTGGATTGATTTGATTACCAATGTGGAAAACTAATTATTAACCGTTAAATATGATGCAAAACAAGTTTTTTTATTAACATAAGTATATTCAAATATTAAAAAGAATATGTAACAAAATATTGAAAAATGATAAATATGTCTTGAATGCATAATCAATAGGAGATCGATGTACTTGGCAAAGAACTGATTATGCTAAGCCCTATACACAAACGTAGTTAATGGCTTAGTATCCATTTTAGAAAGAGGACTGATGATGATAGAATTTAATGGTTTAATATGGGTTGATCATTAATCGTTTGGTGGAATTGAAAATTACATGTATCCACCTAATCAGGCCGATCTACAACGGGGTAAGTGGGGGTATTTGCCCCTACTGTCTCCAATAAATTTCTTATAAAAAATTATTATTTTAAATTTTGTCCCTACAAAAAAAAATAAAATTTTTCTTCCATTAAAATTTTGCCCTCATTTAAAATAAAATTTTATCCCTATTAAAATTTTGCCCCCACTCAAAACAATTTTTGGATCCGCCGTTGCACCTAACCAAAATATGTTACTTTTTTCTCCTTCTTCTCATGACAAACATTAACCTAAGATATAATTAATATTAGTCCTTTTTAAATATATGTGAAGAACATGCAGTCTAACTGTGCCATTTCATACGTGAACTTATGGTATTTGTGTGCCTTTTGTAAGTTTAGAAGCATGAATGTGTATATAATGATTCACTAAAGTATGAGATCATACAATAATATGCCATAATTATCTTATAAAGTTTCTTGTTACATGGACTTCTACTTTATTCCAAGTTTAAAAATTGATATTATTATGTATTATTAGTCTTCTGACTTCTACCACAAGCGTTAGTTTGTAATAAAAGTTTCTAAATTTTGACATCTCAAATTCAGTATAGTAGTTTCAATTCAGTCTAAATCTATTTTATTCCTCTCTTAAATTTGAGACATACCAAGGATTTAATTATTTTTGTCTCAAAAGAGAACCATGTTCTAGTTGAAGGTAGATATACAAACTTGGTACGTTATTAGTATCTCAACGTTTTTAAATTTAAATATGCCAAACTCAAAGCCTAATTGATTAGGTAGTGATTGTTTCACTTCTAGACCAAGTACCATATATAGTGCAAAGTCTTAAATAGTTTGATAAGGCCTCTAATGATAGATAAAAAAGTCAAGTTTTGGGGGTTATTATCCTGCAACCCTCAAACCATATCCTCAGTGGAGGATTTTGAGGTTAAGAAGTACACGTTTAGGTTTAGAGTGAAGTTAGATGATACCTAGTTAGACATAAAATTCCGCCCTACATAAGAATTCATAAACTGTAAACTCACAAGAAAGCTTTTTTTTTTTCATACCTAGAGAGTTAAATATCTACCATGATAATTTTAAGTATGAGATGAGGTTGCCCTTTAATGACTTCTGTGTTAGTTTACATGACAAGTCATGTTTGAGACCTGATCAATTGCACCCTCATTCATAATGCTTTATACTAGGTTTATTTTACTATCCATATGCATTGGTCTTGTCCTATGTTTATATTGGCAAACAAGGTGCATTTTACATTTGCCTCTCATATTTTGAATTCTTGAAAATTTCAACAATTTTGCTTCTATTTGCTACTCTCAAATCCTTTAGATCCATCTCTTTTATGTTCATTTAACATGGTAAGATTTTGTGGTGCAAGCTTCACAATAGGACCGGGAAGATTCAATATTAAAATAACATAACTAAGTATTGTTCTAATGTAAAAAGTTTGATAAAAAGTCAAACACAAAAATACAAAAAGTAATATAAATCACCAAACTCACATGAAAAAAAGATTGAGAGTAATAAGATTTTAGGGTTTGATCACCATTAGTAAGCTAGATAAAATTGTAAGTTTTTAGAGAATCTAAAACAAAAATTGCTCTAAAAGTACAAAGAAATTATCTCCAAGGTTTTTAATTAATCAATAGTAATGATAAGCTCTCTATTATAATAATAAAGATGCCTAAAAAGCATCTTATAGGTATAGAAACAAAAAACTAAAGTCTTAACAGGAAATAATATCTTAAAATAATAACTCCATATAATTAAAACACGTGTCTAACATTTGATTTGGCATGCTTGTCTTGGGCATCCTCATGCGGCTACCTTACAACATTTTGGTATACCTTAAAAGAGAGGGTGAGTGGTAGCTTTGCAGTTGAAGAGAAAAGTGCTGCTGTTGAAATTGCCTCTCTCTCTCTTAGAGTGGTTGTGTAAGTAAAGGACTTGCAAAATGGATAGATAGTAGGAGGATAAATAGGGATGGATGATGATGTCTTGTTGGAGTCTGAGGCACAAAAGCATGTAAACCTTGGATTGGTAAAAATTCCTGGATTACTTCAATGTTTCTCTTACATGTTTTTAGATTTTCTCAGGGATGTTGGAGCAAGATAAAGAAACCGAGAACGTCTCATCAATATGTGAAAAAGATCAAGTGCTAAAGAAACTGAATGCAATCCCTTATGTTCACAACATATTCTCGAAGATCCTTCATTCGGTGAAGGTTACAACTAGTTTTATTGTTTTGGTAATATATGAATGGCACGAGGGCACCGCCCAGCCCCAACGCCCAGTTCCCAGGTGTGCACTTTCACTTTGTGCTTCTTAAGTTTTTTTTTTTTGTAAGCTATTTCCTTTCTAAGCCATCTCCCTTGAGTTATGCCCGTAAGTTTGTGTTGGTAATGGGTGTTTATTTCTATAGTCGGGAGTTTTGTTATGTTTTGGTGGTTGATCATAAGTTGATGAGGGGGATGAAGCTCGTGGGTTTTCCAGTGTAAGTGTAGTTTTTGCGGTCACGTGCACATGGGAGATCTAGTTCCATTTACTCCCAATCTTTGTAAAAGGGGGTTGGGTTTTCCTTTTCAGCAGTGTTCCTTAATTGGATAGAGCTCATCTAGTTTTTCTTGTCTCTAGAGTCCTTCTCCTTCATTTCCCCATTTTCATTGTCGTCACATTTTTCTTCTGCACGCTTTCCTGCTGCGCTTCGCATTGCTTCTTCTTCTAGAAATAGAATCGCATCATTCAAGAGGAGCAGGCAAAGTGGGAGTTCGCATTTAAATGCATCGACCTTCCTCATCTCATCTTCCAAAACCTTCAAATCTAGGTACCTTGTCGGGACATCTCCATTCACCAACAACTCCTTAAGAACGTCGCGGGTAGTCTTAGGATCAAAAGTTGGCCTGTAAGTCAAGCTCATGGCTAGATTTCGACAGAGCTGGAATGTTGGACCTAGCGTTGCTCATTCTGGCCAAACATCTTTCACTATCGTATAACATTTGACACATCAAAAGTCCCCTCCGTTACTCTCCTTAAGTCGCCTAACAAGTCTACCTCGGTGAGAGAGAGGCGTTCTACCATTCCTTTTGAGTACTGTTGGTCGTCCACTTTAGAACCTTACGTGGCTTTTTATACAAGACAATCCCTTGGCCTTTTTCCTTTTAACTTAACTCTTCAACTTTGGTTTGTTTTTTACAAAAGCTTTCTAAAGCATAATCTACGGTTGAGGCTTGCTGGGAGACAAAGCTTTTCCAAGTGTGGCTTGTTGTTATTTCCTTTTCCTATTAGTCCAAGGTACTTGCATGGGCATTGAGTCTTCAAATTGTTTTCCTACATGCCCTTCCCATTTATGTTTCAGTCTTTCATGCCTGTATTAATTGTTCTCTACTGCTGAAGTTTCTGTCACTGACTTCTTTTGTATTAGTAGTAGTACTTTGTTTTACGATTGTTAGTTGGCAGGTACTAGTATTTTTATTATTATTTTATCTATTATATTAGCAATATTATCTTTATTGTTATTTTTATCTCCTACTTATTTATTAACTTTATCTTCTTTTTATCAATATTTTCACTTTTATTATTATTATTATTATTATTATTATTGTTATTATTATTATTATTATTATTATTATTATTATATTATTATTATTATTATATTATTATTATTATTATTATTATATTATTATTATTATTATTATTATTATTATTATTATTATTGTTGTTGTTGTTGTTGTTGTTGTTGTTGTTGTTGTTGTTGTTGTTATTGTTCTTATTATTATTATTCTACTACTTGTATTCTTTTACTGAGTTTCTTATTACCTTTAGTTTTATCAATATTTTCCTTAGTATTTTATTATTATTATTTGTTGCGACTTTTACGGATTATTATTATCTCCTTTTATGGTAAGGTCTATTAGTTGTAGCGTTCAAGGAATTCGTAAAAGAGTACGTGTGGGAAACATAAGAGACACGGGGTAGGAGGGATGTAGTCGAATCGCGCAAATGGATTCAGTACAAGTGGGTCAGTACGCGTAACATCCAGGAATTCAGACAGAGAGGATGGAGTGAGGATAGGCTCGTGGAACATGGGGACCCACATGGAAAAGTCCTTAGAATTGGTAGAGATTTTAGATAAGTATAGGATCTAAATAGCATGCATTCAGGAGACTAAGTGGGCAGGAGCTAACGCAAAGGTGATAGGGGGTTCAAATTATGGTACTTGGGAAGTACGTGGAAGCAAAATGGGATAGGTATTTTAGTAGACAAGGGTCTGATGAACAGAGTAGTAGGGATCACAAAGGTCAATGATGGGATAATGGTGGCAAAAATTGTTTTAAGCAGTGTGGTTCTCAATGTAGCATGAGCATATGCACCTTAAGCTGGTGTCGATGGACATCAAAAGCGTATATTATGGGAGACGCTGGAGGGGGTGTTTTTACAAATCTCTAATACTGAGCAGATCATCCTAGGAGAAAATTTTAATGGGCATATAGGGGTCAATTCAGACGGTTATATAGGAACTCAAGGGGGCTTCGGATATGGCACTATAAATGATAGTGGGGTTGATTTATTGGACATGGTCGTAGCTTTTGAGTTAGTGATAGTAAATTCCTTCTTTAAGAAAAACGAAGTGCACTTAGTGACGTTTCAGAGTAGCACAACCAAGACACAAATTGATTTTCTCATTGTCAGGATAAGAGCTAGACCATGGTGCAAGGATTGCAAAGTACTCTCGGTAGCATGCCTTTCTACCCAACATCAATTGTTAGTTTTGGATTTGGAAATCAAGGATTGGAGAGCACAGCTGGTGTCCAAGCCATGCCGCAGAATCAGATGCGGGAGACTCAAAGGGGATATGGTGGAACATTTTAGGACTTAGGTTAGGAATAATGCACCATGAGGTATACGTGGGGATGCGAACAAGATGTGGCAGGGAGTAGCTCTCGTAGTGAGAGAGACTACCACTAAACTCTTAGGGGTTTCTAAAAGACGGGGTGGGGGCCGGATGGAATCCTAGTGGTAGTCAGACGAGGTCCAGGAGGCGGTGAAGGAGAAAAAGAGAGCTTTTAACGATCTGCTGGCAAGTGTAATAGAAGAGGAGAAAATTATTAATAGAGTGAGGTATAAATTGGCAAAACAAAAGGCAAAGAAAACTGTCTCAGTGGCCAAAGGAGAAGCGTACGAGACTATATACAGGGATTTGGATACGGTCGAAGGAGCATAAAGAATTTTCAAAATATCGAGAACTAAGGCACGTGAGACGGCGAATTTCAACCAAGTCTGCTGTATACGGGATGAAGGGGGACAAGTGCTCACAGATGTCCAAGAGATCAAGGGGAGATGGAGGAGGTACTTTTATAGCCTATATAATGAATACATGATGGTTAACATAGACTTAGGAGAACCTCCCGTGTTGGGACTTTGTCTAATCAGGAACTTATAGGGGATGATCACGAGGGGAGAAGTTACAAAGGTATTGAGGGGGATGGGGAGCGGAAGGACTGTAGGATCGGATGGCATCCTTATAGAGGTCTGGAAGCAAATAAGAGTTGTCGGTATTGAGTGGTTAGTGCAGCTCTTTAATGAGATTCTAGTGTCAGCCAAGATGCCGGATGAATGGAGATTGAGTAAGGTAACCCCCTTGTAGAAGGCCAAAGAAGACATTTAACACTGTCAAAACTATTGAGGCATCAAGTTACTAAGTCATACCATGAAACTGAGGGAGAAAGTAATTGAAAAGAGAGTACAGAGAGTGGCTTTTATATTGGCCAACCAATTCGAATTTATGCCTGGTAGGTTCACGACAGAAGCAATACATCTCCTTCGGAGACTAATGGAGTGCTACAGGGAATGTAAACAGGACTTACATTTAGTTTTTGTAGATTTGGAGAAGGCGTATGACAGGGTGCCTAGAGAACTCATATGGTGGTGTTTGGAGGCTAAGGGCATTTCTCGGTCATGCATCAGCGTAATTAGGGATATGTATGAGGGAACATTAACTAGTGTAAGGACGATAGGAGGCGACAAGGAGGCGTTCTCTATTGGTGTTGGATAACACCAAGGCTTGGCTTTAATGCCGTTTCTTTTCACATTAGTGTTAGATGAACTTACTAGACATATTTAAGGAGAGGTACCAGGGTGTATGTTATTTACTGACGACATTGTCCTGGTAGATGAGACCAAAGAGGGGGTCAATACAAAGTTGGAACATTGGAGAGAAGCATTAGAATCGAAAGGTTTTAGAATGAGCAGGTCCAAGACAGAGTACGTAAATTGCAACTTTTCGGGTAGCTAGATGGTACGAGAGGTGGAGGTAGCAATTGGCACTAACATCGTACCACAAAAATCAAGTTTTAAATATCTCAGGTCCATCAAGCAGAGAGATGGCAATATCGACGATGATATATTACATCGTATTAGGTCTGGGTGGAACAAATGGAGGAGTGCCTCAAGTGTTTTATGTGATAAAAAGGTCCCTGTAAAACTCAAAGGAAAGTTCTATAAAATGGTGATTCAGCCTACCATGTTATATGGGGCAGAGTGTTGGCCTACTAAACGTAGGCATACGCGACAGTTGTTGGTAGCAGAGATGCGTATGCTTAGGTGGATGTGTGACATTACCATCAGGGATAGGGTAAAAAATCAAGTAGTGAGAGCCAGACTACAGGTGGCTAGTATTACAGACAAGTTGAGAGAGAAAGGGCTAAGGTGGTTTGGGCATGTGCGCATGAGGGCCTCGGATGCTCCGATACGACGCTGTGAGTTATTAAACCTTAGTGGATACAAAAGGAGGAAAGGACGGCCTTACAAGACTTGAAGAGAAGTGATTAAGAAAGATATGTCCGAGTTAGCCCTCACTGAGGCTGTTGCTAGAGTTAGGAAAGTCTAGTGGGACATGATAAGGGTTAATGAGACCATTTAGAGTCCTCGTGCCTCATGCTTATTGCATAGGAAGTATTGTGAGTAGTACGTTTTTGGGCTAGGTTGCAGAGAGGATGTAGTGTGGGGAAGATTCCCGCGATAGACGCCTAAAGCTGTAGGATTGTCGCATCCTTAGGATCGTGCAACGAAGACTTTTGAAGCGAATGACGACAAAAGAGCTAGTCTTTACAAGGTGTTAGATAATAGCAGATCTGATCAACCCTCAGGTATGTCCTTATTGTCTTATTGTCTTGTTTTGGAATTCTATTTACTTATTTTTGTCTCTCTGCATTATGATTTTTCTGTCGCATCTGCATGTGAGTCTACAAGAAACAACCTCTCTACTATGTAGGGGTAAGGCTGCGTATTATCCCAGACCCTGCTTCACTACGGGACTTCAGACTGGGTGTGATGATGATGATGACGTGTCTAACATTTGTTTTAAAGACATACTGACACCAATTTTGTTATGAAACTTTTAGTGCACATAACAAAGATAAGTCTGATGCCAATTACAAGTTCAATTTAGCACCAGTTTACTTATGTTCCTCCAATTTGCAAAACTAATGAAAGACTGACACCAAACACCAAGATGTCATTAGTGTCGGTCACACTTAACCTTATTCTCTAGCTTGCTCTTTCACTTGAATTGACATTATAAACATCAATTTATACTTTCAAAGAAGTAAAGCTTCTTTCTTTGCATAGAGATCTACCATTAAGTTATTGAGACCTTCTTCAGCCTTCTTTGTTATACTTTTTGTCAATAGTTCTCCAGTGTTCTTTAATAGATATCAAGCTTTCTTAGAAACTTGTGTAGCTTGAGTAGATGCTTAATTCCTATCATCTTGTTTTTTCAATGATGCCATGTAACACTGTCTTGATATTTGATGATCCTTGACTACTACTCTTACTCTATAGTTTATGTGGGAAATTTATGAGTAGCTATATGGTGAAAGGATGACTCTGGGGTCATAGAGCAAGGACATACTAAAATAGCATTATAAGCAACAAGTTTATATATGATATGGAGCTACACGATCTCAATGATTTGTTTTAGATAACTCCTATTTGTAACAAAAAGATCTATTTTTTACAGAAGACCTGCTCTCCCCTAAGCCCAATCAACTAGACTCATATAACATTTCTCTAGTAAAAAGGTTGCCAGGATCTATACTACCATGCTTTTACACCTTCTCTTAAGATATGTCTAATGAAATGGGTCAAGGGTTGTTAATTATAGATGGTGCTGGTATATATATTTTTAACTTATGCACCTTTATGGTAGTCTTAATCTTAGATATGCTTGCACTGGTATGAGTTTTGCAATGGTTCAGATATAATCATATGAGTCATTATTTTATGAAGGTTTAGATTAGAAAGTAGTAACTAAAGCTTGTAGTTGTTGTATGTTTTCTACTATTGCCAATAAGGCATAATCAAAGTTCAAGGGATGGGTGGGTCAAAGCGGTGAGCCTCCTAATGGCTCCATGTTTTTTTAAAGGGGTAGTTCTGTGACTATCAATCATAGGTTAATAAGATTAGACTAATCGTAATCTCACAATGAGTATGAAATAGTAATAAAACTTTTCTATAAGCCTATTTGAGGAAATCTATAGTTTAAATACACCACTTAGTTTACAGGGTTTTGATGTTTTTGCTTAAGGTGTAAGCTCTTTGTAAGCTTCTTTCAGACCTACAAAAGCAAATGTTAGAATTTTATTTAATGTTCAACCTACGACAATCAAGTTAAAAGGAGATAGATCAGGAAAAAAATCTTTTTACATTTAGTAAAATAATTAAAAGTGATATCATACTTAAGACATGTAAAATATTTATACAACAATGGCAAAAGGTATATTTTCAATTCTATCGTTTGCATCAAAATGCAAGTCAGACTCTAACATTTTGGAACATTCATAAAAAAATTGTAACATTTTAAAACCATCTAATTTTAATTATGAGCTAATAGAACCTTTAACCAGTCAAGGTTTCACCACTAAGTGTCACTTTAATGTTAACGTGATATTTTTAATTTATATTATATATGTGAGACTCATAATGTCACGTGAAATTATGGTCTCCTCACTTAAATTAAACCTAATTTATTTTTATCCTACTAACTCTCATTTAAGATTAAACCTAATAAATCTAACCTTAAAAAGAACTATATGAATAATACCAAAACACAATTTAGTTTTCTTTGAAGATCAAAGGTATAAAGGGAACTAGTTAGCTTGTTGAACACTTTCTTTGATAGCTCTCACACTTTTCCAAAGGAGCTCTTATGTTTTGCTTTGTTTGTTTCATCTTTAACAAGTTGGTGTAATAAGTATGGATCTTTTTGTATCTAAGTCCTTTCGCAGAAGAAGAGAAAATGGATTATGGCAATAGTGAAAGTATGAAATGTTCTAATAGTGGTGAAAAGGAGTTTGATCCATATCTTGAATTAATCTCATCTTTCTTGAACAATAGTAACAACTACCATCCATTAAGTCATATTGTTATTGTTCCCATGCTTAACTCACTATTGCACGCCACCACCAACATATCACTACTACGTACCATCATAGCCACCATCACCACCATCTGTCCTCATCGTCACATAGGCTTAACCCTTTATCAAATTAGTATGATTTTATCAAGATCACTTTCACCACCACCACTCAGCAACGCTAATCTACTCCTTAAATCTCGATATTGTCTAGTTCAAGAACCTAAGATCTAACCCCAGTTGTAATGATTTTGGTGGCTTCATGTCTACTTCCTCACCAATCTAAATCTCATCACTGGGGATGGCAATGGGTATGGTTCGGTTCGGGTATTACTCTACCTATATCCTGATATCCGTATCCATTTTTTATGACTCAACCCATATTCATTTTCATATCTATCGATTTTTACGATTTACTATCCATATCTAAATCTATTGGATTGTTCGGGTTTTTGAATATCCATCGGATTGTATAGCACATAAAAATATAACTTCTAAATAGAAAATATAAAGAACAGATTTTTGCGAACGCTCCAAATCAAAATTACTTTAATAATAATAAGTCAAGATTTTGATTTATATGTCTTAAAAAACTATAAAATTGGAATAATAAAAATCATAATGTCTAGTACAAAGACAACATATATTTTTCACAATTAAGAACTGAAACAAAGTCTGAAATATCCAAAGCTTTAAATAAAATATGATGAAAAATGTGAGTACTGAGGAGTAAAGTGAGGATTTTAAAGCTGTTTCTTCTCATAAAATATTAATATTTTATTATATTAACCATAAATATTCAAGAAAAAACAGAAAAATAGAGTTAATAAAAAACGGGTAGGATATGGGTATTCATGATTCGGGTTATCACTAGACCCGTATCCAAACCTACATTCACATCCATTTTTCAACATCCATTTAAAATTCATTTTTTAACTTCCATATCTATTTTTTGGGGTCAGATAATGCGGATATTAATCGGATTGAAAACTCACTGCTATCTCTACTCCTCACCAATATAAGTCATTTTACCTCCGGGCAGATCTAGAATTTCTAAAGATGCATTAACTATTGTGTTGACTACAAACTTTAAAAATCGTGCCATAGTTTAGGAGCAAATAATTAACCATAAAGGCTTTAATTAAATATTATACTTGCATTCTTAGACCCCAATTTGCAAAAACTCTGGAAAGGTGGAGGATGAGTATGACTTTGCCTTACCTGCCAACAATTTAATTCACTTCTAGGAAGGATCCTTAGAATAATTCTTTCTTTTTCAATTTTCACATCTTAAAATACTTATCATTTTGACTTTATCTTAATCTTTATTATAATAAGAATCTAATGGTTATCATTTTAGTGATTATTATAATTATATTGATAAAATTATTTTTTTAGAAGAATATATAAATAATTAATAAATATATATAATTACAATAGCAATAACAACAACTTCAGAACATTAGACTTTGCGCTTTGATAGGATCGAGAAAAAGGTTTCTTAAGAAGTGGTCGAGTTGATGAAGTAAAAAAACATAAGGTCAAAAAATTTTGTGTTTGAATTTCTCTACCTATACTTTCTTGATCGAACATATCACACAAGGTTTACTTAATACGAAATATTCGGTTGACATAATTCACAGACTGTTACGTTAATATGAAAATTTATTTAATACACATCTAAAAAATAACAATCGCAATGACAGGTTCGTCGAAAAAAAGATAGCGGAAAGAAAGACTCGTAAAAAAATTAGTCTGCCCCTTCCGCGGCTCAAACTAATTAATTGTCCTTTTTATTCGTACGATATCGTAAACTACATATTGTTAATTAAAATTTTAAGATTTGAAAAGATCAAACGGAACGACATAAAGAGAGAGGAAACGGTCAAGAAAAGAAGGCAAGCTTCTTCTTTGTCCTTGACATTGCATTTTCTTACCGGTTTCGGCTGTTTTGACTTTCGTTGTTTCCTTCGTCTCACACGCCTTTGATGCTTCTCTTCAAAACCCTCTTTAACGTTCTCTTCCTCTCTCCATAACCATATCAGATTCCTTTGGATTGCCTTCTTCCCCGAGTCTTTTCAGCGTTTCTGTTCCAAATTTTGAGGTATATCCTGGTTCTTTTTTCACCTATTCCTTACTTACTTATTCTGTTTGTACTTGGATTCCTTTATTTTCGAAAAGAATTCTCTTTTGTGAGTTCTGCGACCAATCTTAATCGGGCTTGCTTTAAATGTTACTTAAAGTTCATGTTATACTCTTCTTGGTGTTATCGATCACTTTGTTCCGTCCTTGTTTCTGGAATTACTTTTTGGTGGTTTTGTTTTTGATCAGTTGATGAATCCATGACTTTCGGAGACCCTTTTCTTAACACTTTCGCGGGTTTAATTATTTTTCGTTTTCTTTTTTTCACTAAGATTACATGGCTTCCTAATTTCCGCAAAAAATGAATACATGGTTTCCTGCCGTTTATTTTTGTTTCGTCGGTGTGAACAATGAAGGATCGGAATCTCCTATGCAATCTTACCATAATTCTTTGTTTTCCTGTTTCAAATTAGTTGAAGGAGAAAGTTGTAGATTAGCCAAAACACTACCGTTGATGGGTTATTGATTGTTGGCATGCTTTTCCATTTTTGATTCTGTTCATATAACCTTTTGAAGTATCCCTACACAAAATAATGTCTCTCTGTTGGTTGAATCAACTATGAAAGAAGAAAAGACATGGTTTTGGTAAACGAAGTTTTCACCGTTCCAGTAGCCCTGTAAACCACCTAGCAAGTTGTGTTACCCTTAAAAGTCCATCTTTAGTATTCTAAGTGTGGTATTTCGTTTGAATTCTAACTTCTTCTCTTGTTAAGCTTTGCCGCTGTTGTCCTGAACTAAAATTTTCATGTGCCTAAATTGAATGCAGTAGAAAAGTTCAAACTGTTTAATAATCAATTTTTTCATGGCAGCTTAATCTAACTTGTCCTATGTTTCTTTAATTTCTGCTGGAATCTTAGTTGATTACCTATTAGCTTTTTGGTTGAATTCTTCTTTTTCCGTATAGGGAAGATGTTGAGCACAAAGAGATCTCCCCTAAATGCTGTTAAACACAACAAAGTTTCTTCTCATTCCAACCCTTTTGATTCTGATGATGAGTTGGATAGTAAAAAAGCTCAAAATCCATCAAAGAAAACTTCTTCAGAAAACAATTCTTCAACACCAAATTTCGGTGTGAATCCTTTTGATAATGATGATGACAAAATGAGATCGTCTACATCTTCATACCCCTTTGCATCAACAGCAAGAAACAAGTATAAGAATGACTTCCATGACGATGGAGGTTTAGAAAACCAATCAGTGCAAGAATTAGAGAATTATGCTGTCTACAAAGCGGAGGAGACTACACAAGCAGTCAATGGATGCCTAAAGATTGCAGAAGAAATAAGAGAAGGTGCCACCAACACTTTGGTTATGCTGCATCAACAGGGGGAGCAAATTACCAGGACTCATAATGTTGCTGTTGAAATAGATCATGATCTTAGTCGGGTATGACCTGTTTCCATAAGTTTTACTTTATTGCTCATAACAAGAATCGAGTTTTACTACAAGAGAAAATACATAAAAGATGTAGATCGTATTGCCCCTTTGTTCTCTGTCCAATTAATTAGTTCTTCAATAGCGTTAGTTCTGCTTTTCAAAATGCCTCTTCTAGCTTAGGTTGTTGAAATGTGTTTAAGACACAGTTTAGCGATTTTCTTTTGGCATATATTAATCAATACTGCGTCATTTCTCTGCAAATCTTCAGGCATGTAAAAAAATTGTTAATTTTATGACTTTTAGTGACATTTTTATATAAATTTGTTGATAGAATCATCCACTTCACAGATATGACATAATTCACGCCATATGTTTCCAGTATTCAACTTTTAATTTAAGGGCCAAATGAGCCCAAAATGTTATGGATTGCTATGTGTGTGCATTTGTACAGAAGAAATTCAAACATTTCAGGCATACTCTCATTCTGTCTTACGAAGTTTTAGGTAATATAGCCTTCTTCAAGTTCATCTACTTAATTTTGTTCAAGTGCAATGAATTAGGAACAGAAGGAAAGAAAATCGTAAGCACAAATATCATATTTCTTTAGTTCCTAATCATGGGCAAGCTATGGTAGAATTTAAAGATGGTGTATGTAACTAGGATTTTATTACAGTATGCTCAAGATTTCAGCCATTGATTTGAATCCCTTCCTGGATCATAAGAGAAAGGGACAGAATAATTTGATGGGAGTTTGTTTTACTTTTTCCCTTTGATTATTGGTCAATGTATTGAAATCTGTTAAAAGCTTTTGAGCATGATGCAGTTTTCCCATGGCTATGTCCTTTTACTTCAAAAAATCATCCATCCAATCACTTCTCATTTATCATTCATTTTTCTTTGTAATGATGTTTTCCAGTTGTTCCTTCACATCTACAATATTTATGGAAAATTCTCATGGCTACTTAATGCTGGTTTCAGGGCGAGAAACTTTTGGGTAATCTTGGGGGCATATTTTCTAAGAAGTGGAAGCCAAAGAAGACTCATCGGATATCTGGCCCTGTCATCACAAGAGGTTGGATATTCTTGTCAATATTTTCCATGCTGTATAAATAATGATGCAAAAACTTATTCTTCGTTCCGTTCCTCATTTGATTTAGTAGAAGACTTATTGAGAGTAAAAATAAAGGAGCATTGTTGCTAGAAGTGCGAAATTCACAATTCAAAATTCCAGGAATTCTACTGGTTGTCTCCTCTGACAGAATAGGTGCTTTGTTTTTTGTACTTTTGCAGATCATGATACACCAAAAACAACGGCTGGGCATCTGGAGCAGAGAGAAAAATTAGGACTGAAAGCACCCCATGGAAGGTCAAATGCACGAACAAATCTACCCGAACCTGCCAATGCAATTCAGAAAGTTGAGGTTTGTACCTTTTGATCCAGAGGAAACACTGATAAATTGCTTGTTTGCAAACCAAAAATATATTTAAAAATGATATATAAACATGGAATATGTTTAGTTATGGATAAATGTTGATTTGGGATATGAAAGATATTCTGATACTCAATGAAAATAAGGAGCTGGTTATAGAAATTGTCAAAGGTTTCACATAATTGTCTACAGTGTAATTGCATTGCAATAACAAATTTCTACTCTCGTAACATACAGGCTTGATATGTTCATTACATCTTTGTGTTCCAACACTTGAAATGAATATGGTTACTACGTTTGATTCTTGAAATGCTGACGTTTGCTTATATTTGACGATGCTGAAAACAGGTTGAAAAGGCAAAGCAAGACGATGCATTCTCAGATTTGAGCAATATATTGGGTGAGCTTAAGGTTATGGCTGCTGACATGGGCACTGAAATTGACAGGTTAGTCTTTATACTGAATGGTTTAATTCTACTTTCGCTAGGACGATGCAGAAAGAAATTATCTCGACTTTAGTCCGCCAATAATTTCCTCCACTTTCTATGAGTTTGGATCAAACAGTAACAGATTACTGTGAATTATTGTGCATTCAGGCAAAACAAAGCTCTTGCTCCTGCTCAGGACGACATTGATACCCTGAATATACGAGTTAGAGGTGCAAACGAACGAGGCCGTCGTTTACTTGGGAAATAGTTGAATTGCCTGAGATGGCAGATACAATCCATTCTTGGTCTTCTTTTTTCTTCCATCCTTTATGAATTTGTTGATATTTACTATTGCGTTTGTACGCTAGAATTGGCAAGTTAGCAACCTCCACTTATGGTTGCTCTTACTGATAATTGGGGATTACTCTTTGTTAACAGACAAAGATGGTCATGACTTGTTGAAAAAGTCAAAGAAAGTTCTGCTTATGAAATAGCTGTTTTAAGTGTTTGGTTAAAAGAAGAGATAATAAATTAAACAGAAAATTTATTATTTTTAAATTCAATAATTAATTTTTAAAATTTGAGTAAAAAAGTTGTTTTTTTGCTAAGATAATATGTCTATTAAATATTACGTAAATGTTTATTTATTAGTAAAAATGATGTTTTAATTAAAATTGCATATCACTAAATTAACAAAAAGGAAGTTAGATATTTATAAATTTATTATCTCTCAAAAAAATGTTGGTATAAAACTTGGATAGAATTTAACTCAGATTCAAGAGTAACCTTCCCTGTTGTTCTAAACATCCCAAACACATATATGCTATAGCCACTCCCGCATTGTCAACTATACAGTGTTCTATAATATTTGAAATATCGGCAACCCCAACGGTCACTTCTCCTTCTCCTGCTCCTCGCACTAAAATGGCGAAGACAATCCGCTTTTTACCCCAGCCCCTTCTTCTGAAACGATCCATCCTGTTAAATCACCCCCAAAACATCCTTCTTGCTCCAAATTCACGTTTCTCTCGCTCATCTTCTTTACTTTCGCATGAAACCGTCGTACTAAAACCAATCATCTGCGCGAGAAACAAGAGAAGGGAATCTCGACATCTGAAATTGAGGAGAATTTTGCCTAAATTACTGCCCATTATTGCCCCATCTTTCAAGATCTTGCCAGAGTTGTTGGATCTGGCTACTGAAGAAATCTTTGCTCACGATGCAGCAGAGGGATTATTAGTTCTCTGGAAGAGTTTTGGAGCGAAAAGGAATCACTCCTGGAGAAGAAAAGGGAAGAGGAAATTCGGGTCTTTTGGGGTTTTCTTGCTTTTCGGATTGGGTTTGTTCTTTTTGTTGATTGGAAGAGATATAAAAACCAATCTGTTTGCTAGGACTGTGGCTTTGGTTTTAATAGGGGTTGCATTGACAAAAACGTGGAGGAATGGAGTTAAGAATTGGGTTTTAGGGTTTTGCTTTCTTGTTGCTTTGACCAGTTTGGGATTGAAGAGAGGATAGAGATGGGTTTGGTTTAAATAAAAAATACATTCATTACATCTACTGAAGATGGCCTACAATTGCCAAGTTCTAAAGTTTTCATTTCTCTCAGTTTGCTTTTACGAATGAGTTGAACAGTACAGTAGACCAATTCTGCTTTCTAGTGTGCTTTTCGGTGTCATTCTTTCTTGCGGTAACATATTTATGTCAGAACCACTACACTCGCGACCCCAAGAATCGTTTTATGTGATTTTTCTTTTTCTTGGTGTGTCTCTAGAACAGACCAAAACAGCACAGCAAAAGAAGCAAAAATGTGGCCAGTGTACAATTGTCGCTTGCAGAATGACACTCATGTTTTGTGCTTAATCCTAACAATATTGCTGTGGATAGCGATTATAAGCAGAGAATCTTGTAGTTTGCTTCTACACAATCTATCTGCACTACAAGCCCGCTGCGTTCTTGAACCAAGTTGAAAAACTTTCGTTGTTTATCATAAATTTACCATACAAGTCAACCTAACTGTACCATTCCAAAACTCTACATTTACAGAGACTACACAAACTTTGTCCAGAAAATCAATTATTTGAACAAAACACAATACATTCATTCATCTATCCATCATCAGAACTGTTACTGCGCATTAAAACAACGTTTATTCCCTCCGCACTAATCAAACATACTAGTTAATTCATAAACTCCCGTATAATATTACTATGAAAATCTCGCTAACCTTTCAAGAATTAGTAGTAAATCATCACCGAGAGTGGCGTCTAATTGGGAGGCATCTTCATCTCCATCTCCATGACGCTCTTGATCTTGGAGGCGTAGAGAGAGTAGACGACAGCTTGTCGTTTGGCGACTTGCAGCTGAGCAGTCCCATTTGAGTAAGCCGCGGCGATCGAGGAAGGGTCGGTGAGGTCCCGATTTTCGCGGAATCCGTCGGCGGCGCGGCGTTTGGTGTACTCTCGAATGTTGTAATCGGTGAATTGACGGGCGGTGCGTAGTAGAGAGCAGTAAAGCCCTAAAATTTGGGCTCTTGACACTCCGCCGCTAGCCATGTTCAAGGAGACAAACTGTTCTGGAACTCTTCTTTGCTTGGTTTTAACTGTATGGTGCACCTTGCAAGCCACGCGATGCCTAATATAAATCCCATAATTTAAATATTTTTTGTTTTTATATCACTTATTTTTCTTAATGTCACTTTGTTAAAGGCAATATAATTATTTTTATTTGTTTTATTA
>JAOSBP010000006.1:24562639-24578979 GCA_027563825.1 Erythroxylum mucronatum | reverse complement strand
ACGATGGCCACTGAATATGACATGTACCCTACAGTCCACCTTCCTCCGGATCCATGTACCTTGAAAACAAAACAAAGGAACCAATTTTGCACACAAAAGAAGATAGGTTTCAACGAGAAAACAAACCTGGGAAACAACACGAGCTGAGCTTGATGCCGGCTTCCTTCAAAAGAACCAGTTAATTTTCTAACAATTTCAACCATCTTATTTCGGCCAGGATTGAATCCAACCATCTTATTAAGTTCCCAGATAAATGTAAGTAGCACAAATCATCAAATTAAGAAGATACTTTAGTAAAAGCTGAATAAGACGGATAAGACGAAATGCTTAGTCTGAGACACCAGGCGAAGCATATGAGACACCAGACGAAGCATATGAATCTATGCAAGACGATGTAATTGAAGAATGTACGAGAACGTTAGTTAGTTGGAGTTAGTTACAGGACTTTACTAATAACCATTTTTAGAAGATTCGACAAGCAGAATTATCAAGAAGACCGTTGAAGATTTAGGCTATAAATATTAATTATAGTCGTAAACAAAAATAGGCACGATACGATGCAAAAAAAGAGAAAAGAATTCTGATTGTAAAAGCATACTTAGAGAAATTCTGTGCTCAAGTGCTCACGTAAAAGAGAGCAAATATATCTATAATGTGAAGCTCAAACAATATCTTTTCGAGTGAAAAGAAAGGCTAGAGCCTAAAGAGGCTAAGGAAGCAAACAAAGAATACTTTATGAAAGAGACCTGAAGAAGCTCTAGAAGTGTAGAAATAATACTTGTAAAGTTGAAGGATATAGTGAAATCTCATACGAACTCTGAGGATTGGACGTAGCCCAAGGTTAAGGGTGAACCAAGATAAATCGCGACGTCATATTTTCTAACTATTATCTCTTTAATTTTCTTATTGTTAGAAGAATAGATACTGATTTTTGTTGTTGCGTTACTCACCAAATTAAGTGAATTGTTTTCGTAATCATCTGAATTTGTAAAGAAAATCAAGAAGATTTTAAAGATTAATATCTTAAACGATTTCACATAATTCAACCCCCCTTCTTGTGTATTTTACATATTATACGTGATTTCTATATTAACAAGTGATTTACTTCAATTAGGAGTTGCAACAATTTGCTCAAAACTGTATTTGGGGGGGAGTTTGTTTCATATAAAGCCTAATAAGGGGTGGTGTCTAAAGTAGAGTGATAGTTAGTATTATACCACCATTCTGCTAAGGGTAACTTCCATTGCTTAGGGTGACTTCCAGCCATGCATCTAAAATAAGTCTTTAAACATTGATTGACCTTTTTAGTCTGTCCATGACTCTGAGGGTGATAAGTAGTAGTTAAATTGAGTGAAACCCCTAATGCTTTTAATAATGATTGCCAAAAATTGCTAGTAAAGATCTTGTCTCTATCAGAAATTATACTTTTAGGCAACCCATGCAACTTGAATATCTACCCAATGAATGTTTTGGAAACAACTGGGGCAATAATAGAACGAGTCAAAGCCAAAAAATGAGGCCCCCTTTGTGAGTCTGTCCGTTACCACCATTATTACATTTTTCCCTTCTGTTGTAGGCAAACCATCTATGCAATCAATACTTATATCTCTCCAAGCAGCATCTAAAATTGGCACAGGTTGTAATAACCTTGCAGAGTGCACATGTTCTGGTTTACTCCTTTAGCAGATGTCACACTCACCAACCTTCTTTTTTACATCATTTCTCATTCCCTTCCAGTAGAATAATGATCTAACTTTTTTGTAAGTTCTCAATTCTTCAGAGTGTCCTCCCACTGAATCACTGTGCATAATAATCAACTACTCTCTTAACAATTTATTTCTGCCTACTACCACCTTTCCTTTGTACTTGGGGATTCCATTATCAAAAGTATATTTTAGGTTAATGTTGTGTTCAACCTTAATATCATTGATGACCTTCTGGATTTCTGAATCACCATGATAACTCTCTAAGACTTCGTTTTGCCAAGCTGGGGTAATGATAGTGAGGCCTGCCAAATTCTCTTTTATTGATTCCCATCTTCTGGATAAAGCATTAATAACCTTGTACTCTCTCCCCTAGTCCCCTTCTTGTATTGAATCTTATAGTTTAGACCCAATAACTTGGCCAACCTTTTTTTTTGTATTGGTGTAGTAATCTTTTTATCCAACAAGTACTTCAAGCTTTCATGGTCAGTCTTAATTATAAACTGATTTGGCTCTAAATAATGTCTCCATTTTGCCACTGCCATTAATAGAGCTAGGAATTCGTTTTCATAGATGGACTGGTCTTGATTTCTTAGTCCTAGTGCCTTGCTCATGTAGGTAATAAGTCTGGAATTCTGCATTAACACTGCCCTAATTCCTGAATCACAAACATCAGTCTCTAGAATGAAAGTTTCTATGAAATTTGGCATGACTAATACTAAGGTTTCATTCATAGCTCTTTTCAGTTTGTTAAAGGCTTGTCTAGCTTTTTCTTCCCAGAGGAAGGAATCCTTCTTCAATAAGTTTGTTAGTGGCTTGCTAATCAGACCATTATTCCTCACAAATTTACAGTAGTAGCCTGTGAGTCCCAAAAACCCTCTCAGTGACTTAAGGGTAGTTGGTATAGGCCAGGTTTGCATCACTTCAATATTTTCAGGGTCTGCAAGTGAAATAAGTGATCCTCAAAACTTCTACTGTAGATCAATATGTCATCAAAAAACACAAGTACAAAATTACTTATATAAGGTGCAAAAATATCATTCATTAGTGCCTGAAACGTGGTTAGGGAATTAGTCAAGCCAAAAGACATAACTAAGAACTTGTAATGGCCTTGGTGAGTCCTAAAGGTTGTCTTAAGGATGTCTTCAGGATACATTAAGATTTTATGGTAACTTGATCTAAGGTCTAGCTTAGAAAGCATTGACACCCCAAATAATTCATCTAATAAATCATCAATCATAGGAATGTGAATTTTATTTTTTTACCATCATTTCATTCAATATTTTGTATTCTATGCACATCCTCATGGTGCCATCCTTCTTTTTGACTAAGAGAGCTGGTGAGGCAAAAAGGTTACGGCTAAGGTGGATTATTGAATCTTGTAACATCTCCTTCATTTGTCTTTCAACGTTAGTCTTTTGGTAGTATAGGCATCTGTAAGGTCTTAGGTTAACAGGTTGACTTTCAAGTTTTAGTGGAATTATGTGGTTATGTTTTCTGATGGGGGTTAGTGTTTTTAGTTCAGTAAAGAGGTCATTGTAGTTATTCAACAATCCTTGTATCTCGATTGGAATGCTTGTAGGTAAAGGTTTGGATTGTAGTAAGTGAATGTGGGCTACCCATTCTGCCTCTTCTCTCTCTAACATCTTGACAATATTCTCTGCTTCCATCAATTTGAGAGTTGCCACTCCATTAATCCCCTTTAACTCAGTTGGTTCACCCTTCACTTCCAATCTAAGCATATCAGCTTCATAATCGAAGGTCACTGAATTCATTGTTTTGAGCCAATCATCACCTAACACCATATCACAGCCTCCCAATTTAAACACTCTAAGATTGAATTCAAATTTATGCCCTTGCATTTTCCAAATAAATCCCTCATAATGCTCCCTGATTACCACTCTAGCCCCATTTGCCATCATTACAACTAAAGGAATGGTTGGTGTGGGTTTCAGTAGTGTTCCTTCTACTGCCTTAAGGTCCACAAAGCTATAGGTCCTTCTAGTATCAATCTAGATAATTAAAGCCTTACCTTGGTGGGATCCCTTTATTCTCAAGGTTCTAGGGGTGGCAAGGCCCAAAACTGCATACAAAGTCACCTCTGCTTTCAATTCAGCTTCAACTTCAGATTTTGTTTCTTTTTCTTGTTCTCCTACTACCTCTATGTCTTATGTTTCATCACTTTCAACAATATGTAGGTTTTGGTTTACATTGATGCCTAGGGTAAAACTTGTCACCAAATCTATAGCACTACCCCTTCTTGAGTTCTCTTGGCCCACTGTTTGTTGGCTTCTCAAACTTTCTAACCATAGGAATCCTCTGCATTACTTGTTGGGGTCTACCATAGTTGATTTTGATCTTCTTAAGGATGGCTTCCAACTTTAACTTCACCTATTCTGGAATGTGATTGGCATCATTCAAGCAATTTGGATTTACAATAATTATAAAGTGTCTTATTTCATCTTTTAGGCCTCCAATAAAGCTGTGGATAAAATGCTTTTCATCCATTTGCAGCTTAAGCTCCACTAAACAAGCTCTTAGTTCATCAAAGGTCTCTATGTAATTTGGCACACTTCCATATTGTTTCAAGCTATTGAAGGAAGCAATGAGACTCTTTATATTTTGTTTTCCAAAATGCTATTAGGATGGCAATAGCTAGCTCCCCCAATGCGATAAATTATCACCCAACAAGGTAGTTCTCAAACCACCGTGCAAGTCTGCCTTTAAAATAAAGAGCAGTAACTTCTACCTTCTCTTCTTCTGGAATCCGATAAAATTGGAAATACCTTCTACATTTCCTAATCGACAACCTTGCATTTGTTCCATCAAAAAGTGTTTAGCTCAATTTTGGGTCCTTGACGATTCAAATCTATTGGCTCCAAGATGTAGTTGACAACTTGTCTTCGTTGGTTCATTGCAATGTTGGGGATAGGATTGGCCTATAACGGCTCAGCTCCAGGGGTTGGCAATAAATTAAACTTTAGAATTGGCAGTTGAGGTTGAATCCCCTTCTACTTCGTTGGAACCCTTGCTGTTAGTTAGCTACTGAATTGTCGATAGCAATTGATCTATTTTTTGTTCAGTTGAGCAGTGTGAATCTTCCAATCACTGTTGTACTCCTCTTAGTTGAATAGAGAAATCATCACTCATTATTTTGAACTTTTGTTTCAATTCTTGCAGCCTCTACTCTACATTTCTCTCTACCATAAATTGAAATCTAGTCTTTGCCAGTTTGTCCCACACCCCCAGAAAAATGCTCTAATACCAATTGTTAAGTCAAAGGTTAAAGGGGGAATAACTTAGGAATTTTGTAGGATATAGAAGATTCTAGAGGATTTAATTAATGTTCTTGGGTGAAGGAAATTTTGGGGTATTACTCGAAGTCTATGTTTAATGGCTGAGATTAGGTTGTTTAACACCCTCGATTGTCTATTCACTCCCACCAATACAAAAATAAATGGTTACCCAAGCAGCCATCTTGACCACACCTTATCTTCTCTTCTGTTGTGTCCACATTCTTGACCATAAACCTAGTTCTTTACTATGTTGATGAGTGTTTTTCTGGGTACCCAAGGAAGCCACTATGATGAGGCTCACTAAATCGATCCTTGCTACGATCAACCTGAGTGGCTGATGGTAGAAAAATCACCTTGTTATCTCTACAAAAATTGAAGGAAGAAGGTAGGAAGAAATAAAGAAGAAATGAAGAAGAAGTAACGAAGAAGAAGAAGAAGAAGAAGAGGAGGAAGAGATACAGAGAGAAAATGGAAGAGAAAGGGAACTATTTTCTATTTTCCAAGATTTTTCTTGTTTTACATTTTTTTTGTCGTATCATTACTTTTTTCTCCTTTCTATTATAGGCTTAACGACCTAAAATTATTGGAATCTAAAACAACCAACTTTGGAACAGCCTGGAAGTAAAAGGAAAAACAAAAATCGAAGAAGCAACTTCTACACCTCTGTAACGAACTTCTACTATTTTCTTGGACTTGTGTGTTGGACTGAATTTTTTTATTTTTTTGTAGGGTGCGGTGTTGATGGAGATTGTGTTGCGTTGTGTTGTCCTTTAGTTTGATTGTGCTGACCCTGGACTTTGATTGAGTTGTGACATGCACCACTAATTGATGGTATATATTAAAATAACAACCACATCAAGAATGACTCAGTTGAAATCTTGCTAAAACACAGGATTTGAAGAGTTTCATTGATAGCATAATTAAAATGATTTATCTTGGCTTGCCATATATGACAAAAAGAAAGAAGTAGTTCAAGTATCTCATGAGATAGTGAGGGAAATTTAGCAAAATATCTAACAATCTTTTATTTGGCATGGACATTTGATCCAATGTCTCAAATATCTCTTCTTTAAAGCTGTCTATTCCAGATTAGAAAATCTGCAAAAACATTATTATTAAATTTAATTATTTCAACATCAAATGAATATTTAGCTAATAGTGACAAATAATATTCCAGTCTTTGTCATTAATACTATTAAAAAGATATATTTGTATAGTTAACAAATCAAATCTTACTTACATATTTTCCTAATATATCCATTATATTTTTTATATTTATGTATTTGATTTTATATAACTTTTAAAACAAAATTATAATTATTTTAATTTGGCAAATGATTAAATATTTTTATTCAAATTTAGCGCGATTTAATATACTAAGTTAAAAAAAATTTAATCTGACTCCTGCGAATTCAGAGTCGTAACCAATCAAATCAACAGGGGCATGAGACGATTAAATAGCACATCGCCTACTCTCATCTCTTACTTCAGATGTCTCTTCTATAATCAATGCTCGGATAACATGCATAAAGAGAAGGCAAGAACATTAAAGAAACTTCTGCAACAACTCCATGGGCAGCTAGCGGAGGACTCATGAGCAGGCTCTGGAAGAAGGCGAAGCAAGGGTTTAGGAGGACTATGCATACACGAGATGGCTAGTCAACTTCTCCATAAACCAAAGCTATTTGATATATTCAAGTTCATTCCTTACAAATTGTCCAGTGTTCCACGATGCTTATGTCCCCGTTTGGCAAACAGCATATTACATTAACTGTTAATTGATTTTATCAACGGTTAGTTAATAGTTAATTTTATCAGCTGATTTGATCAGCCAAAAATATTTGTTTATTAAAAATATTTGATAAAATTAGTTATTTAGTATTAACCGTTGATGTGTAAAATGACTTATGAAGGCATGATTTAAAAAAAATTATAAGGACATAAATATTATATTTCTTATTATTTCGTTGAATATTCTTATCAGCTTGAGTTTTACCTACAGGTGGAGAACTAGTTGGGCCCTCGATGATGAGGTGCGCCCGCTTGACCCGTCTGTGTGGTGGTGCGCCAGTTGTGCCCTCGAAGAGGCGTGTCTGCTTAGCCCGCCTACGAGATTTCCTCGAATTCAAAAAAATATAATAATAATAATAATAATCCAACGTGAAATTCTCTATTAATATGAATAATGCAGCGAGTTGTATCATATTAATATTTTTCATATAATATGTATGACTTTTATTATTTAATAAATTAAAAATATCTATAATTATAATATGACAGAAATACGATATACAGTAATTATATACTCAAAATATTAATTTGATGCGACTCTTTATGTTCAAAAACTTAATATTATAGTATTCTTAAATGTAAACTAATATTATAAAATTAAATAAAGATTAAAAAGTTTAATTAACCTCTTTATTATATTCTTCTAAACTTCACGACATAATTGTACAATAAAAAAAATAACTTTGAAAATACATAAAGTAAAAGTAGAAAGTAAAGTGAAGGGTAATACTGTCATTAAGTAAACAACTAATTCTAAAAGCTCCTCTTATGAAGCTTTTAAAAATCAGCTTATTGGAATTAAATAATCTAACTAATAAATCATTCATCAAACACATCAATAACTTTTTAAGATGATAAAAAAAGCTAACTTTTAGTTAATAAACTACAAAAACAGACACCTTCCGTATCTAAATATGTTTGTCAAGCACCTTCCATATCTAAAACATGTACGCAATTAAAGGGATAGAAGAACAAGAAAAAAGCTTATGGTAACCTATCCTGTTAAGGGTTACGGACATTATATAAATTAAATGTTTATTTGTTTGATAAAATAATAGTTAATAACTAACAAATTATTATTAATCGGGGAAAACAATTTAACTCATTTTCAAAAATTTTCTGATAAATTATTATTTGAAAAAAGACATCAACTTTTTTTCTTATTTTCATTAATTTATTACCAAAATGAGTTTTTAAGTCTTAAACAAAATATGAAATTATTTTGAAAATATTAACCAAAGAAGTCCCTTAAATCGCAACAAAAGTAATGGGAAATTTTGGTTACGTAAATATCCGGTTGCTCGGAATTCTATCAGAGAGTCAAGAGTTACTTTCCAGTGAACGGATAACTAAACTTCACAGATAATTTACAAATAATAAGCGGAAAACTCTATTCAAATCATGTAGTCTTAGATGTTTCCAAAAGAATGTATGTCGAGTCGCATCTTTCTGTAAGTAATATATTTCCTGTAGAAGAATACAAAAGTCCCACCCTTTTTTCATTGATATACATGGGGGCAGGCATTTTCTAGGTAGTTCTTCTATCTTTCAAATCGTGTACAGGAGAAAAGCCAAAGTTGAATCAAAACATGTGAAATTTGAAGTAGGGTGTAATACAACCAGGTGACAGAATATGCAAACATCTCATAAAGTTGCAGCAACCATATCACCATTTTTTTATAGGGGAGACACAGTCACCTCTAGGACAGCCTAAGTGCCATCTCCTGGAGAAGCGCTCGCTTCTGTGAAGCATTGATGACGTGATTAGTTTCTGCATTCTCAAGCACATCTGTGATTATGGCAGCAGCATGACCAAGGGGTTCCTCAGCAGCCCTCTTCAACATAAAGGCCTATCCAAGTAAAAGAGTTTCATTAAAACATCGCATGAAAATCAAAATTAAAAATTTCAAAAATTGAACCACCACATGCGTACACCTGGGCCTCGGTTTCATAAACAAACCAAGAAAAACAAGATCATGGTGAAGCATCTCAAAAAGATATCAGTATAACTCAAAATGTTAACTAGAACATTATGCAGAAGGCTGGCAAGTCTATGGCAAAATACAATAAAATGAAAATAGCAGCAACTGTTCCTACAAAGCATTGCAGGTACAAGATCCCATTAGAACTTCATGTCACATTCATGATATTTAATTAACGGCCATTCTATACTTTCAATTATAAAGGCCATTCACAACCATGGGAGAGAGATGTAGAGAAGGACCTGCCCATGATGAGATACAGATAGAGCACAAGGCCGCTGAAACCACGGCTCCCCATCAATCTGTACAGGCAGAGCAGCAAGAAGTTGTATCTTAATTGCTCGCCCCTGTGCAAGTCTATGAGCACGAGAAAGACCCACCTATATATGACACAAAATCATTGCCATTTTCCACACAAGGGACCCCTAAAATAATTAAGAACTCAAGCAACAATTTGTTGAGCAAGGCAGAACCAAAGTCATTTGTTTAACAAAGCTGAAAATGTTTATTTACTCCTCCCTCTCCCCAGACTCATCTTCTCCAACCCACACACTTAACCCAGGAGCACTGTTTTAAAGGATTAGAACTGGCAAAGAGGGCACCAATAGTCATCCTAGTTTATCCTCTCAATCAAAGCTTCGACTTCAATATAAGAACCAAGGGTCTGCCTGCAGGCTACATTGGAAATTTTATGTCTTCTCTAACTATTAAGCAATATTTTGATAGTACTTAACCACCAGGGTATTTAGCCTGGTAACCAAGGAGGTGAAGGTGCCTCCTCACTGCCAGGGTTTAAACTGTAGTAGGCGCATGAAGGAATGGTAAATATTTATGCTTCCCAAATCCCAATGTACCTCAAAAAATAATTTGTAGTAGTTTATACAACCCTATCATACAAGTAATTCAGTATCTGCATCAAAATTTAAAAACCTTTCTTAACTATATTAAAAATTGCAGACAGAGGTGATACTTTCCGATCCTTTACCTGAAGCTTTCCAAGATGCCATGTACCAGATATGCTCACAACTTCTAGCATCTTATCATGCATAGATTGGGGATCAAAATTATCATACATGTCATCTTCATTCTGCCACAAGTCTACACCACCCATATAGCTCCCAATGTTTGCGACCAGCACACCCTCTGCATCCTGTAAAGTTCAAAAGAATATCATCTAAGTTTTAGCAGTTAGATTTCATTTGCAGCCACCATCAATGACAATCAAAATGCTGATTCATCATTCTTACAGTTCAAGATACAACTTGTAAGATGAGAAAACCAAGAAGAATGTTTTGAAATAAGTCTCAGTAAATATTTATCTTCTTTCATGAGGATTCCCATCTTATTGATTCAAGTAAAGAAATTTTTGGTCTGGTAAGGATATGGCCACTACCATCATGTCACTCGAAAACAATTGGAGAGCAAAGGTAGATTGTTATTCAGAAAAATAATGTGAGACATCTATAGAGATGATTTATTAACCCCATTCTACAATAACAGAGAAGAGCTAATTTGTTGGACATTAGTTTTAGAGTAAATAGGAAAACACCTAAAAATAAAATCTACTACCAACAGTTGATATTGACTTGAAGCCATTGTGATACACACCTCAGGGACCTCTATGTCAACACCATCAACTTGCACCTTAACTTGCCTTGGAAAATCTGCAAATGTTCTATCCATTATGCTCTTAGCACCTTCTCTAGCGTAAAGAACCTTGTTCATAAACTGCAGCCACAGTACAATATATAGCAAACTTATATAAGACATGCACTTTCCAAACACAATACACTAAAAGATGGAATAGCTATGAAAACACTGTCCAGAACAGTGGCTTTCCCACTTGTCAATACCTCCTATATCACCATTTCGTGTGAAATATCCACTTCCAACTGGAAACAATTCAATGCATGCCAATATATCAAACTAAAGGATAAGATTTGTCTTCTGATCTCTCCACCCATATACAAGTTACCTGCCTCTTCTATCTTTCATCCAAAGCTTTACGTGTACTATAACATACCAATCTCTACCATCAGGTTGTCACAGTGGAATTTCCGTACTTATTTTGTCCAACTGAATAGAATGTGAAATGGTCTAATGGATATAAAATTTACAATGGGCTCTACCTGACAATAGTATAAGGAATGCTAGAAAGCATAAAACATATGTTTCCAAACTTGATAGTATGATAACAAATCCACAGAAATAAAAATCAATCCAATTCAGTAGGGTCGTTAATATATGCCAGCACTTGATAGATATCTTCCAAATTAATTAAACAAATTAACTTGCTATCCAATAGCTTATCATGCTTTGTCCCGGTATTCCCCTAACACTAGAGATGTTTAGCTTCTGATGACAGATGACATCAGTTACATAGTAAAATATATTATTAAAGTGATGTCTCTAACACCCGAAAAAAAATTAAATCACATGAGCATATTTTTAGGAACTATACCAAAAACTTCAAGGCCATTCCACTTATGTCTACTATTTTCCTTGTAAACATTCAGATCTTATCTGGTGTGTAATTTCATGTCCTATATAGTATCTTGTTTTCAATTCCTACTTCATCCCTGATATTAGTTCCCTTATGCTAAACAGTTTGTACTTCATTCTAGCCGGACTTTGTAATTACCTGGTTATAGAACTTCTCTGGATTCTCCTCACGTAGATTATGAATATCCAATGCAACCTTTGCATCACAACCAACTCCTGTACAATAATCCTGAGAGTTAAAAACCAGATTGCACAAAAATATCCTGACAGAGGAATATGCATAGTTATGTAACTGAATATTACAAGTAAACAAAGAAATGGTCTCTTCTGCATAAGTCTACCATCCAATGAAAATGAGTAATGGTTCATTTATAAGGTCCAAGAAAGTCAGAAAATAAATAGCCAAGTCAGCTAAGATTACACATATAGTAAAATAAACCAAATCAAGTGCCAATGTGCATATAGTGCTAATACACCCAAAAACAACTGCTTTGTCAGAAGTTAAAAGCATGTAAATCTGATTCAAAAAGCTAGGTCTAAGAGTGAGATCTTGAGGTTCAATGTAACTCCCTTATCCCAAACCTACAGAAGGTAGATAGAATCTCATGAAAGTTGTAGCTATAAAATATTATGCTATGCAATGTTGTTATCTAACCATTTCCTTACCAAGATAGTTATTCATAAATTTTGGAGGTTGAATATGCTTTCCCTGATTGTTTACAATTGCTATCTTCCACCGGTCAAGAATTGTTACTGCAGAATGCTCTATGTGATGTAAAATTGTGCAAAGGCCACCTTGCCTCTCCACCACACCCAAACCACCTCCCCAACCTAGTACCCTGGCAAGATCATTTCCAGTTCCAGCAGGTAGAATAGCAACAGGTGGAGGGGAAACAAAATTTTGCTTGTCTATCGCATTCAGAACCCAGCCAACAGTTCCATCTCCTCCACACGCAAGAACTCTAAAGTGAGGCACCTTCCTGAATAAGTAGAGGCCTATTTCAGGTCCCTCTGTTGAGCTGAGCTCACAAATCTGTAAGAAGATTTAAGGAGTCACAATAGATGAGGACATACCACAATAGTGTCTAAATTTCATTAAAAATTCAAGTCAAATATTATAATATAACATTTCCAACCACCAAGATCCCAGTACTTTTGAAAAAAAAGAAGAAACATTTAATCACATTGTTGTCGCAACAAAGAAAATTTGATAGAGCCCTACTAGAAGCATGCAAAATATTCCAGATATAACTTTAAGAACTTCACTTGCTCATGTCAAACAAAGCATTCACTTGAAACATACATGGTGTTTCATTCATAAATTAAGATGGAATCCTCTAAATCAAGTTAGAAATTAATAAAAATGCTTTACTAATCACAAAATACAATAAATATCTACATCGCATCAAACATATCTTGAAAAAAGTTTAAGAGGTAGCTCAATGAAAGAAAAACAATTTCAAAGAGCAAGTACTATCTGTCCATTACTTAGTGTAACAAATAAATTTTGAACTGAGAGAATGGTGAAGAAGACAGAAAAATAAAAATACTAATATACTATAAAGCACATTTAGAATTTAAAAGCAGCTTAAGAAATCCTGATGAAGAGAAGTGTTTGAACCTGAACAGGATTCAGCAAAAAGTTTAGACGTTTCCTCAGGGAACCACCTCGCTGAGCCCCACTCTTCTTGTTTATGAAAACTAACAAGGGTCTAGATTCCGATGGCAAATCTATTATCTCATATCTCTGCTTCACTGCCAACTCATTCTTCCGATTCATTGACTCACTTCTTTTGAAGCTGGGGTTTGAGTCCATTTTATCTGCATCATTATCATGGAGAGGACTACCCAAGCTTACTGTACCATTACATCCTTCTTCTGCACCATGAGAACCATTCATTGGAGGGTGGTTGTCAGCTGTACTTTCTATGGACATGTCACAGGTACTACCACTATTGCCCGTGTCAGTATATGTTTCACTACCATGTTTGGACTTCTTGTTCTGACTCCTAATACTTGCACGCACTGAAGAGGCAATTTCATTTGCCCCATGTGTGATTGAGCTCAAAAATCCACCTTGTGAACTGGAATTTAATTCCTTTACATACAGTGGCGATAAGATCAGCCTTCTAAATGGGCCCAGATCACAAATATCTCCAGTTTCACATGACATACTACCATGACAATCAACGTGCACAAGTCGTTGACACCACAAGCAACACCATATAGGGGAACCACTAAGAAATGTCCCACCACATGGCTCTTCACAATAACAACAAGTAGTAGTTTCATCAAGTTGGTCTGTTATCTCTGTCCAGCAAACCGCCCACTGGTGCATCACATGCTCATATCCAATCATAGATACACATTTACAGTCTTTTTGTGCATTAGAAGAACAGCTTAAATGTGCTGCAGCACAACAAATGTCACAGCGGTGGACGAAACTATCTGATGCTACCATAGGTCCAAGAGTTTGAGAAGGAGACACGGATTTCAAACATACACAGCATGTCAAATTCTTCCCACGAGATACAGACTCAAGCTCCCAAGTATGAGAAGCCACAGGGACCTTGTTCCTTGCCTTTGGGTTTTTCTTTGATCTGGCTACTGCTTTCATCCAACTCAAGTTTATGTTCCTCCTCCATTGGAAAGCAGTGTAAACTATAGTCAAAATACCAACTAAAGCAGCAAGAACACAAGAAAATATGAAGAGGTGAGAATCAGTTGGATTTATAGTGTTCCAACTAGGAAGTGACATCTCAAATTCACTATCATTATCCATTCTTCAAGATGCTCTCGTCAGCATTTATAAACCTCTGGCCATACACAAGAGAGGCTTCCACCACAAAACCACAACACGCAAGTGCAAATTAACCAACTACAACGAAACACTTAAAAGATAAGTTCTTTCTATTAAAACCAGCTACCAAACAAATGTCCACAGCTAACTGATCACACTCCGAAAGTTCACTTCAATCAGAATACTGATTAAAAAGATAAAATAAATACAGTACTCCATGAAATCCTTAATTGTGCTTCTGCAGCAGAAAAAAGTCGCCATACAGAAAAAAACCCATCCAACACCTGTAACAAGTCCCAAAAAAACTGCAAAAGTTAAACTAAAACAAACCCACAGTCACAGTACCCATAATGTTACGTGTTGTTAAAATAAAATTTCATAAGCAAAGACGAAGAATATCTCATAATGCATCAATGCATCTTTAAAAGCACAACACGATCAATTTAAAAGAGAACACAGTGAAATCGCGAAAAGATGAAGAAATGAAAAAAGTAACACATGATCTTCTTAATATATTCACAACTTACAAAAACAGACAAGCTTCATTAACATCAAAATTATCCAAATATAAACCGAAAACAAAGAAAGAGGGGATAAGACCAATACAAATAGCACCACTAGGTCTTATTAAAGCAATCAAACACACTTTTTCCAAAATGAGAACTCAATAGCTGAGAATAACGATGACAATCAGTACTAAAAATTACAGCGAAAACAACCGGAAAGGTCCGACTGAAACTGATTGAAGCGGACTAAAACCCCAACCAACCAAAGACTGATCTGAGATTCTAGAAAGAGACAGAAATCTAGAGAGAAACCAAAAAAACAAACATCAAAATCGTATCACTTCCTTATTATTACAATTTAACAACTAATTTCGTAACTTCAATTTTGCATCAAACCAAAAATTATTCTTACAGGTATAAATGTAGGGCACGTGGCGGGGGTGATACCTGAACGAAGTAGATTCTTATAAGTGGAAGCAAGCGGATCGATTCTGTGTTGAATCAACAGGATGCGTGACACGTGGATAACGGCTCGTTTGTCAGAAATTGAATACACATTTCGAGAGAATTCTTAAGAAGGATAGCGAATTCTCAGCTTCTCCTCCTAGTAAAAAATTATTAATCCCACCAACCCACCACATAGTTACTAAACTTTATAGCATTTAGTCTAATCGTTTTCTGTTATGAGTAGTCATAACAATCAAAGAATGTCTTGATATGCTTCTTCCACTCTAAGTAGACATCTGGATCTTGGTTTACTCTCATTCTTTCCTCCCTGCTAACTTCCTTGTCTTCTGAAAATAAGTTAATCCACAAAAGAAGGTACGAATAGCCACAATCCATAAAAGAAGGAATTCAGTGTGATAAGGAAAATAGCATCTTAAAAGAACAAATCCCTAACTGATTGAAATACGTATCCGATGCTTATCTTTGAAACAATTAGTGCCAATTTGGTTTTAGAGCTCTTAGTGCACGTATTCAAAATGATTTCGCACTGGTTACATGTCAACTCCAGTGTCTATTCACTTTTGCTTCTCAGTTGACGAGTAGCGTGAAAGATCGCAATACGGAAATAAAAGTTGCAATCATATATTATCTGCTGCGTTTAACTAACATACTAATAATAATAATAATAAGAATAGGTAAATAATAAATACTTGGAAAGTGACGAATACTTAATACGAAACTTCGAAATTACAAAATCTTTATATGCTACACACTAAAAAATATGTCCCGCTTTTAACATTTGATATAGCTATAATTAATTTGAAGAACCCTTTCTTCAAATGTAAAAAAAACAATTTTCTCTATTTTTTTCTTGTATTTATATTTGTATTTGTATTTATCTCACCGCACAAAAATTAAAAAAGTCAAGTCTCGGTCTTTTAACTCTTCTCTTTTCAATGTTTCATGCACGTTTCTCAGAAACGAAAATTGAAGAACACTAACTATATACATGCTATCTTCTTTTTCTGTAACTATTACAACCTCCCATTGTAACCATTACAACGTTACATACTTCTTCGTTGTTTGGTTGCAACGTTTCCTTTTCTTTCTTTTTTTTTATATAAATAAAATAAAACTATTTTATTTTACTATTATTTATAAAATGAAAAAATAAATCTATTTTATTTTATTCATTTATTTTGTACAAGAGAAAATTCCAATATTAATTATATTTTTTGTGCTAGCAAAAAATATAATAATATGTCATATAGATTATTTAATAAATTATCTCATAATAAATTAAATAATCATAA
>JAOSBP010000006.1:24544090-24562539 GCA_027563825.1 Erythroxylum mucronatum | reverse complement strand
AGACTTGACTCTCATTATCATAATCTCCATTATGATGGCAAGTGTATAAATTTAATCAAGGACTTATCATATTAGAATAATAAACAATAAACGTAATATGATAATAAAATCATTTGCTATGTTATTAATCAAAATTAATAATTACAAAACTAAAGTGTTCAATCTATACATAACGATTGGGTCATGGGCATAATTCCAACATAGTGTAGGTTTGCTTATGATTCTAATGCCAGTTATGATATCTCCAGCTTCTTTTTAGAGCTTGATTTGAACCTTTTATAAATTGTTTAAGCCCCTTTTCATGCCTCCCTCCCCTATGTAAAAACTTCTGTGGCTCAAATTGATATCAGATTCCCATCGCTGCATATAAAATCCAAAATTAAATTATCTACATTGCTATTTTAATTCAACAACTAATGAACAATTCCTAAGAAAACTAAAATCTTCCTTTCAATAAAAGAAATCGATTCAAATACATAATAGGTTTTAAAATTCATCCTATCTAGATCAATATCCTAATTTAATTCATAAAAAGAAAAAGAAATCCAAAAATAAATAATGAAGATAAAAGATAAAGACAACATTCTTATGGATTTTAAATTTATTAAAAAACCAGAAAATTGTAATTTCCCAAATTCCACCAAATGCAATAACCCAATTTTTTTTTTCAAAATTTTGGAACCATAACATTGATTGAATTTAAAGTTTAAAAAACCTCAAATATAATCTTAATTGTATTAGTTAATCATTAATTTTATAAAATTGTGAAATATTTTCAACAATTTTTGAAGTCCTCAATTTTCATCCATAACAAATGCAAATTTTACTAAATTGCCTTAGATAGTAAACTTAAATTTATAATTTTTCTTGAAAGAGATAAATTCTAACATGAATAAAGTCTAATTTATTTCTACTAGCTTAGGGTTTGAAAGGAATTAATATGAATTTTGAGATTTTAAGAAGAATTAATCATATCATTATTTAATTTTGGTATTAGAGTTTGCAATATTTGCATAATCAAGTCTTTAATTATTAATCAATAAAAAAGAAACAATAGTCAAGTTAGAGAATTAAAGATTACTCTAATACAACTATTAGGAAATCGAGGCAATATCTCATCTCATGTAACGAGGCAATATCTTATCTCGTGTAAAGTGGAAGAAAAATAAAATTTTGCGTGATTTCTCAAATGTCAAGATTACCTTAATATATAAAACAAATTATGGACAAATATAATAAATTATAAATTGTGCCTTATTACAAAGTGTGATTCCTTTTTTTACGACCTCCCTCAAACTAATTTCTAAAACATGTTTATCTCAACTACTATAGCTGCATAAATGTTTAACTTTTAGTGGTATCCATACGAACAACTTAAGGGAACTTTATAAGTGATATAGGGAGGGGTAAGTAAGAAACGCCAGCTCTTGAAAAACCTATGTTATTTATAATAAGACTTATACCTTTTAATAATTTCACTAAAATATAATCTTAATTTAAATTAAACTTTAACTAGGATTATAATTAATCTAATTAAATATCAATTAGATACAAATAAAATCTCATTTCTCTTGTTGGTTCTTATTTATCAAATATTTTATATTTAATACTAAAGTTTTTGAAACTTTACAAACAAGTATAACTTAATTTTTATTATCTTTTTCTCTCTTCAAATATTCTATCTGTGTGACTCATTAGGTTCATAAATATGTTAGCAATGAATATAAGTTATAACCCTAAAATAAAGTGAGGATTAGATAAATTGAAGTTTTTAATTTATTTTAATTTTCTAATTAAATAATATATATATATATATATAGATTAAGATCGGCATCTAGTAATATATCATGACTACCCAAAATTAGGAATGCTAAAATAATTTTGATTAACCTTTTTTTGCATAATTTTCTGTATAACTAAATCATTTTATCATACAATGCTTCGATTGACATAGAGCATAGAATTAATATATACTATATTTAAGTTCAATTATATTAGTTATCCTCCATTAGAAATTGATTCTTTTAAGATATTTGAAAAGCATTTTCACAATATCATCCACCTTGGCCAAGAATTTCCCAAATCAATACAAATCTAGAATAATAGAACATATTTCGTAATTACTTTAGGAGGATGAATCCTATATTAATCACTCAATTACTTCTATATAGTTTATGCTACATCCAATGACAATTAAGCAAGCTACTCTTGAATAAGATAGGTCATAAATAGTATTAAAACATAAAAATTCATATAATTTGGGATCTTAACTTAAAAGATTACTTATACAATAATCACAATAAAAATTTCTATAGAGATACAAGTAACATTTTGAATGAAATTACTATATAAGGTTAATTTTGTTGACTTGCTCTACAGTAAGTAGTCACATGCTTATTTAGGTATCTCCTTACTTTAGTCTATAAGACCAATGACTTCCTTTATAAGGAAGAAATACAATGTGTATTAGTCTTTCAACTCTTTTAATGTTCAGCCTTAATAAAGCAACAATTAGAAATAATTTAGGGATAATATATATATATAATTATTATGATATCATCATTATTTCATTTTAAAAAAATTATCCCATAAATTTTATGTTATATTTTAATCAATTAAACAAAACATATAAGATAAAGATTGCCTTATGTCACAAAAACTATAACCAATCAATCGGTTATAAAGCATAAATTAATAGCCTCCAGTTTATAACTTTAATAACCTAACTATAGTTTGTTTTTCTCCTAACCCTCTCTGGACTGCTAGTAACCTTGGACCTTAATTATTAAGTTATTTTTAATTTCACACTCAATTGTGGTGCTTTTATAATATGCATTTTTAGCTTAAAAACATTCAATTGTATTTAAGCTAGTTGATTTAAATAAGTATGTGAACAAGAACTCTCCATCTTTTAATATTTTACTTATTTAATTTCTCAAAGATGTAACTCTTTAATTTATAAATCATTACAACAAATAAGATTATTGTACTTAGAATTTTTTATGTTTAGTTTGTCTAAAATAAGATTATTGCATTTAATGTTGTGTAACCTTAAATAAAAACTATTTCATTATTGAAGTAAGTGTTAATTATAAAAAATTTCCAAATTTTACTTAATTTTGTAATACTAGCCTAAACTATAAAAGTGGGACTAAAATATCCCAATTTTAGTTTGTTACGAAAATAATCTAATGTTAAATTTTCTGTTAATGTAGCTAATCTGGCAAGCCATATTAGATTTTTTTATATGCCTTATGAATAACATGTGTCCCTGTTTTTTAAACCATTTCTTTAAAAATCAATTAAATAAAAAACAAAAAAAATTTAAACCTACTCCCAATTTGTTTTCTCTATAAAATGATTACAAATCATCATCCATCTTTCCACACTTTAAATGCAAATCAACTAAAGCACTTTGCACAACTATATATGTTATTAGCAAACCTACTCTTCTAAGCAAACCTACTCTTCTAAGCACAAGCTTGTATTTGTAGCATCCTCTCCAATCACCTTAAACCAATACACACCTTCAACAAAATGATGCATATCCAAAAACACCCCTAGTGCATCTTAGTAATAACCATTATATGTATAGCAAGAAATTTGTGACATCCAAGTTACTATGCTGCTGCTTTGGGGAATTCTATCAAACACCTTTCAAGCATATGAAACATCATAGAGTTTCCCATAAAAATGAGTAATTTGGTGGATAAGTGGAGATTAGCAAAGAAACTAGTTGCCATAATGTAAGCAAGTAGTGAAAGCCCCAGCTTTCTAGCTTTGTTTGCTATCAAAAGTTGACACAGGTTCATCAATAAATAAGCATTCATGGTCTCAATCTAGTTTTGTAACAATCGAATTCAAGTTCTTTTAATTTATATAAGAGCAAAACTTAAGTTGGGTAGTGATTCAATTGAGTGAACTGGGTTCTTAGAAAGAATTGAATCTGGTTGAAATTGAATAGAAGAATGAGAAGACTTGTGGAAGATCAAACAGCCAAGCTCAACAACATTAAATTATTTCTTAAAAAAATGAACCTAAGGTTAAATGAACTCACCTCCTAAAAATGTGCGACAGCAACACTCAAAATTGTAAGAGACATCAACACTCTAAAGACACTACCAATCATAGGAGAGTATTGTACTGTCAAGAACGAAAGACAACATTGTTAATGGGGAACCATGAAAGTAATTGTTTTGTAGAGAAATCAACAAGAACGAAAGACAACATTGTTAATGGGGAAGCATGAAAGTAATTGTTTTGAAGAGAAAACAAATTGGGAATACGTTTTAATTTTTGTGTGTTAATTTAATTGATTTTTAAATAAATGAGTTAAAAAATAAGAACATGTAATATATGTGGCATATCATAGGGACACATGTCATATACGTTGCATATTAAAAAATCTGACATAGTTTACCATATCAACGACATTAACGAGAAACTTAACACCAGACTATTTTGCATCAAATTGAAAATTGGAACTTTTTAGTACCACTTTTTAATGTTCGGGCTAGTATTGTAAAATTGAGTAAAATTATGATTTTTTTAATAGTTAACCCTTGAAGTAATGACTCCTCCAATGTTCCTATATGATCTTTTATTCGCCCCTTACGGGACCTTTTCACTAGACCAACTACTATACTTCTTTAACCTAAATTTTAATGCTATTAAAAAACAAAATACTTGGTGAATGAATTTATTGTTCCATTTTATTGTTAAAGAAGCAACAACCAATTGCATTATTTACAAATTCAAGACATATCATTACCACTTTTAAAGTTATAATATTATTTATGATTTTTATTTAAAAATTGTCATGTCATAAATATAAATAACTTTGTGGAAGTAGTGATTAAAGATAATTAAGTTTTCGTAATCATATAAAAATGATCATAACTTAAATTGGTCCATTTTAAAAAGTCATTGTAGTAATAGTTAATACATATAGAATTACTAAAAGCAAACAAAAGTACTAATAATAGTTACCATATAAAAAGTTAAAGCTAGAACTAATAATTAAATAAAATTTTAACATAATTTATGTTAAAAATACTCTTCTCCAATAGTGATTTGAAAATATTATAATTGCTTTTCTAAAATTGTGAATATGAGGAGAATTCTTTATATGAAATATAATTTAGAATATAATCAAGTATAGTTAAAAATTCTTCTTAAGAAGAAAAGAAAATAATTGTAATATCAAAGCTAGTATAAGCATGATTTATCTATATGTACACATTTAGCATGCTTAATTTTATTTAATTTTCATTTCAAGTAGGCAAATCACAAATTTAGTTCTTAAACACTAAGGGCAAGATAACAATCCCACCCTGCCAATAATTTCAAGACTTGAGTTGCTCAATGAAAGTAATAAAGTTCTTCGTTGATGATCCTTCTTCACCAACACTTTTCAGGCCCAATTATTTTAATGCAAGTGAGTTACCTTTTATGTTACCATCTAAAAGAATCTCCTTTTTTTTCTCTGCATCTAATTCTAATCCAACCTTCTAAACCTTATTTATGAAATTCCTGACAAGAAACTGATCATTAAAATGAGGTCAACACAAAAATGGCAAGCCCATGCTTGGGCATGTTTGAGTTATAACCATAGTGGCTAAAGAAACAAGCAACTGAGGGTGAGCCAACAACTTTTCGTGAGGTGCCCATTCCACTATTTTTCCAAGTTTAGCTACCCTCTTTAAGAATCCAGTTGGGTATTGGATGGTAGATCCTTAAGGAAAATTTGACTTCTTAACCCACAAGAATGGCAAAGATGCAAGATTAAGTCCTAATGTTAGTTCTCCAAATTGCCACTGGTTAAGTTTGGCATGGTTGCCAAAGGAAACATAGATATCTGATATGATTGACCATTTATCAAGCCAGCTTAAGCAATTTGAATCCTTTTGCCAGAAGTTCACTGCAGATTTCTCAATCTGAATTTTGCTGAGATGTTTTCTCCATAATTATTGGAATTGTACAACTGCAAATATATTCTTAGAATCCTAATTATAGATGTAGAATGAATTGTTAGGATTTTTCCCTTATTGTACATTATAACTAGTACATTTCAGAGAAAGTAATGTGAATAACAATATTTTCTTTCTTCTTCTTCTCATTTTTCAAATTGGTATTAGAGCGTACAAAACCTTTGAAAATGAGTGAAAAACAAATTGAATCATCTGGATCAAATTTTATTCCTATTGTTGTTCAATTTGAAGGAGCTCTTAATGCAAGCATTATTCTTTCTGAAACAAATTATGATGTTTGGGCACAATTGATGGGGATTCATATTATTGAAAGCGAGATTCTCTTATATTCATAGCAAAAAAAAAGCCACCTACATGATCCGAAGATGTGTATAAGAAGTGGTATAATGGAAATTAAAAAGTTAAAAGATGGTTGTTGATGTCTATGAGTCTAGAGATTATAAAGTGATACTTACGATTACCCATTGTCCACGAAATATGGAGTGCACTAGAAAAAGCCTTCTATGTTGGAAGTGATGAATTACATTTTTTACTCTAAACCAAAAGGCATTCATTGCAAAAGGAAAATTTGAAACCTCTCTCTAAATACTATAGAGGGTTAACTGAAGTCTTTTAAGAACTAGATCATTGAGATAAAATTGTCGTGAAGGATCCTGAAGCTGTTGAAGTATACTAAAAGTCAATTGAATGATTAAGTGTGCATATACTCCTAGCAGGTTTATATGATGTTTTTGAACAAGTTCGTAGAGAGATTATAAGGAAAGAACTAATTTCGACTCTGGAAGAATGAGGTAGTATGACGTGAAATGTTAGAAGAAGAATTTGGAAATCTTGAAGTTGTTGCTACGATGGTTAGAAACAAATTAAAGACAACTGATGGTGGTGAAAAGTCTACATAAAAATGCACTCATTGCAACCAAAATGGACATACTAAAGATTGCTATTATGAACTTATAAGATATATAGATTGGTGAGACCATAATCGAGCACCTTAAAAGAAGAATTCTAAGGAGACTCTAACTACTACTGTTGCTGGGAACAAAACTAATGATGCTGCTTTTAAGAAGACTTTTGCATTAGTAGCAACTAGAAATAATGGTGGTAAAACTTCTAGTGTTTTTGCACCTCTTTCTAATATTGCATGAATAATTGATTAAGATGCTACGAATTATATGAACTTTGATTCTAGATAGGTTATTGAACTCAAAGAGTCCTTACAAAAATTTGTTTCTACTGTCAATGATGATAAAGCCCCAATTGTTTGGGAAGGGTCTTTAACTCTCACTAATACTCTAAAGTTGGATTCTGTTTTGGTTGTTCCATCCTTGGATTGTAAACTCTTATTTGTCTCACAAATAATAATAGCCTTATCTTACATTGGAATTTTTTTGCCTAACTTTTGTCTCTTTAAGGACATCCAAACAAAGTAGACAATTGGTTGTGGTATTAGGAAAGGGAAGTTGTATTATCTGGACCTAACGTTAAAGAGTTTAGAAAAATTGAATCAAGTTTTTGTTGTGGATGACTCAAAGGTGGAGAAAACTAAAGCCAAATTATGGTTATGGCATCGACATTTAGGGCATGCATCCTTTGGGTATCCTAAAAAATTATTTCCTAGTTTGTTTGAAAAAAAATTGATGTCTATAGTTTTCACTGTGATGTTTATGGACTTGCAAAAGTGTCATCGAAATTTATTTTCATCAGCGCGAAATAAAAGTCCCTTTCCCTTTATGGTTATTCACTTTGATGTACAAGGTCCATCCAAAATTCCAACTTTGGGTAGGTCTCGTTGGTTTGTTACTTTAATTGATGATTGTACAAGGATGACTTGGTTGTGGTTATTGAAATCCAAGAGTGAAGTGAATTTGTTGTTCCAGATTTTCCATAAGATCATTCAAACTTAGTATAATGCACAGGTAATAAATGTAGATTGTAGTATGTTTTCTAGGTGTTTGAGTGTGTTTTTAAGTGTTTTTTTAAATGATAATTATGTGTATAGGAAAATTATGTTCTTGTTAATATTTATATGTGATTTAAGTGTTTGGTTTAGAGCAAGAATTTAATCATAATTTTATGTTGCAAGGGTTATTTGATGTGTTTGTGAGTAATGGAAACATGAAGTTGAAGAAAAAAAAGAAGAATTAGAAGTAGGTCACAATCGTGACAAAGAGCACAAAAAACAAATTTCAACTTTTCCAACTCACAATTTTTTAGTACTTTTGACATTGGGGGTTATTTTTGGAATCAAATTAAGTGAGAAAGTCCTAGAAAGAACCCTAGAAGCCTTAAGAAGTATTTAAGAATAAGGAAAACATGAAAAAAGATAGTAAGTACTAGATTAAAAGAAGATCAAGATGAGACATCAAGATAGGAATGTCAATTTTGGCCTGGTTCGCTTGACCCAGCCCCGATTTTGGCCCAGGTTAATTGGGCTACAGACTAAAATTGTTCGACCTGATCGGAACGATAAATGACGTCATTTTTTATTTTTTAAAAAAATATTAAGGATGAGCCTGCCCGGTCGGCCCGCTTGTGGCCATTGGGCCACGGACTGGGCCACAAATTGGCCAGCTCTAACTCATTGGGTCACATGCCGACCCATAGGCTGCCCAACTCGAGGGTCGAGCCAGAAGCGACCCGAGCCCGACTTGGCCCATTGACATCCTTGCATCAAGAGAGCTTTGGAGAATTCTAGAATTCCAGAATTCCAGATTAAGTCTCTAACTAGTTTTTCTTTCTTTTCCTTTTATTTCTTCATTGTTTTAGATGTTTATTTGGATTATTATGATGTTTAACATGATAATGAGTTTCTAAATCCATATTAGAATTGTTCTTGATATATTTTGTTAAGCTTTATTCTTATTAAATTCAATACATCTATAAATGTTTGTGATTATTGTTATGTTTAAACTTGGTAACAAAATCGAGAGAGTGAATCAAAGTATATGTGTTAAGGTGTGTAACGAGAGTTGGTAACTGAATAAACTTGCAATTATCAGATTAATTAACAATTAAAGAGAGATCTTAATTATGAAATTAATTATCCTTAGGATTGCATCAAATCTAATTGAATAGTTAGGAGTAGTTTTGTGTCTAAATATTCCTCGTGGGAATGATACCTTTTGTACTATAAGTTACAATTTGTATACTTAAGGTATTAAAAGCTTTATATTATAAAACTTGTCAACAACAGGTTCGAGTTCTTCATAGTGATAATGGTGGAGAATATCAAAGCTTTGAATTGAAACATTATTTGGAAGCACAAGGTATTATTAATGAAACTACTTGTGTGGATACACCCTAACAGAATGGGGTAGTTAAGAGGAAAAAATGATATTTGCTAGAAGTTGTTCGTGCCTCATAAAATCAAGTTTATATGCCATTGACTTATAAGGGAGAAGCTCTTTCTTCCACTACATATATGATTAATCGAACTCCCTCCGGCTATATTAAATTTTAAACACCATTTCAAGTCTTTACTAATGATGTAGCTACTCCACTAATACTAAATTTGCCTCCTGATATTTTTGGATGTGTAGCATTTGTTCATATCCATAAATATCAATGCAACAAACTAGCTCCATGAGCCCTGCAATGTATTTTTTCTTAGGTATGCAACAAACCAAAAAGGGTACCAATGTTATCATCGTCTAACTAAATGTATATTAATCACAATGGATGTAGTCTTTCATGAAGATATAATGTATTTCTCTGAGTTTGAACTTCAAGGGAGTATCGGAAGGAAATTGAGACTCTTGATTATAAACTTCAGGGGGAGTGCGAAGGTGAATATCATATTTAAGATGTTAATGATGGTGCTAATAATCAATTGGAACATAAAGAGGAGCAGGAAGGGGCTATTTAAATAGTGGACATTGAACTAAAAGGGATTATTGAAGAGGAGGATGTTGGTCCATCAAGTGTAGAAGTTGAGAATTTCACTAATACACCATACCAATCATTTCCTAAGGATGTTCCTATTATTGGCCCTGAGCCACATAGAAAACAACTATCAAAGCATCTTACTAGAGGCATTCCTAAGCCTACATATAAACCTGAAATTTCAAGTAGAGTTAAATATCCATGAGTCATTATGTGTCAAATAATAATTTTTTGGAATCAAAGAAGTTATTTTTAAATCAATTATCTGATGTAGCTATTCCTAGTAGCGTGCAGGAAGCTCTGGATGTTCCAAAGTGGAGAGCTGCAATGAACGAGGAAATGAATTGAACCAAAGGATATTGAACAAAAAGGGACTACTAAAAAGGACGATGTTGGTCCATCAACTGTAGAAGTTAAGACTTTCACTAATATACCACACTAATTATTTACTGAGGATGTTCCTATTCCTAACCTTGAGCCACCCAGAAAACAATTATTAAATCATCTTACTAGAATTATTCCTAAGCTTACATATGAACCTGAAATTTCAAGTAGAGTTAAATATCTCATGAGTTTTTATATGTCAAATAATAATTTTTCGGATCAAATAAGTCATTTGTAAATCATTTATCTATTGTAGCTATTCCGAACAGTATATATGAAGCTCTATGTGTTCAAGGTGGAGAGCTATGACGAATGAGGAGATGAACTCTTTATGAAAAATAAAACTTGGGAAATTGTTAAATTCCCACAGGAAAAAAAGCCAGTTGGATGTCAATGGGTTTACACTGTAAAGTATAATGCAAATGGCACAGTTGAAAGGTTCAAAGCAAGATTAGTGGCAAAGGGGTATACCCAAATCTATGGGATTAATTACACAGAGAAATTTGCTCTCGTAGCTAAAATCAATACTGTTAGAGTATTATTGTCCTTAGCTCTAAGCTTAGATTGGCCTTTGCAACAATTTGATGTTAAAAATGCCTTTTTGAATGGTGACTTGCTTGAAAAAATCTATATGGAGCTGCCACCAGGTTATATGGTAGTAGAAAGGTAGAGTAAAAAGGTTTACAGATTGAAAAATTCATTGTATGGGCCGAAGCAGTCTCCAAAACCATGGATTGGAAGGTTCACAAGGTCTATGATAACTTTTGGATATCATCAAAGCAACTCTGACCAGACTTTATTCTTGAAACAAAGGCAAGGTAAAATCACTACTCTTATTGTATATATGGATGACATGGTGGTGACAGAAGATGATCCAGAAGAGAGGAAGGCACTACAATAATACTTGTCTAGAGAATTTGAAATGAAAGATCTTAGTTGCTTGAAATATTTTCTTAGGATTGAAGTTTCTAGATCGAGAAAAGGAATTTTCCATTCCAAAGAAAATATGCATTAGACTTATTGCAAGAAATTGATATATCAACATGTCAACCAACTGATACACCAATTGAGGAAGGCTTGGAGTTATGTGTAGAAGCAGACCAACTACCAGTTGATAAAGGAAAATACCAAAGACTTATAGCAAGACTAATGTACTTGGCTCACACAAAACCTGACCTTGCTTATACTTTGAGTATCATTAGTTAGTCTATGCATACTCCTGAAAAACAACATATGAGGGAAGTAATGAGAATTGTGAGTTATCTAAAATATGTTCCAGGTCAAGGAATTTTGTTTACTAAAAATACATATTGGCAAAGTATAGATGTGTATACAGATGCTGATTGGACTAGATTAATAGAAGATAGACGATCAACTTCTGACTACACATTTGTTGGTGGTAACTTGGTCATATGGAGAAGTAGAAAACAAAATGTGGTTGCTCGCTCAAGTGCAGAAGTTGAATTCAAAGATGTAACACTTGGTCTTTGAATTCAAAGATGTAGCACTTGGTCTCTATAAAGCTTTGTGGCTCAAACTAATTTTACAAGATGTAGCTTATCAATTGAAGCAACCAATTAGTTTACGTTGTGACAACAAAACTGCTTGTATAACTCCCAATCCTGTCCAACATGATCAAACAAAGCATGTTGAGGTTGACATGTTCTTTATTAAAGAGAAGTTGGATGGAAAAATTGTGGAGTTGCCTAATATTCGGTCTGAGGATCAATTAGCTGACATTCTGATCAAAGTAGTTTCAAATCATTGTTCTTAAGATTTCTTGGTAAGTTGGGCATGTATGACATCTATGCACCAAGTTGTGAGGGAGTGTTGAGATTTTTTCTTTATAATTGTTAGGATTGTACAACTATAAATATATTTTTAGACTCTTAATTATAGCTGTAGGATTAATTAATGAGATTTCTTCCCTTACTGTACATTATAACTACTACGTTTTAGAGAAAGTAACGTGAACATAAATATTTTCTTTCCTCTTCTTCTCTTCTTTTAAGTAATTTCACTAGAAAGTAGTGGATCAATTAGAGAATCAAGTCAAAATATGAAGGGTTAATCTTATAGAATGAGCTGCAAAGGTTGCACCTCAAGATTTTGGTACTTCTGGCCGCATTAACATCAGAAGGACTAATGGTTGGAAGTGTAGATGATATTTGGATATTTTCATTCTTCAAGACAAAACTTGCAGAGCAATTTGGATACATCATGAACTGATGTTATTGAACTATTTTGTTACTTTATTTTATCAATTTCCATAACTCATGTTTCAAATAGAACAGAAGGAAGCCCATGAGAACTTTTAACTAGTTGAATACAGAAATATCATGGTGCATCTAATCTCTCTGTTGAAGTTTTAGAGGACCAGAATATAATGCTTCTCTCCCTTGATAAACTGGTTAAAATGTGAAACTAATCAAGAAAAGAGGGTGCATATGAAATAAACTTGTCATTTTGATCAATTATTCCATCCTGAAAGAGCTTTTCCATTTTGAGACCCAAGAAACACCAAGTTCTATGGTAGGCCAATACACGGCTGTTTGGATTCGTAGCTTATCAGCAGTGTCTAGTGCCCAACTCACAGTTGTATCAGCGAGGAGGTAGGTGATATTCTCTTTCTGTGATGCATTAATTTCTGTGATCAGTTTTTCCAGAGTACAAGGTAAGGCCATTAATGTGGTTCTACTTTTTGTCACTCGATTTTTCGAATGAAATACTTGAGAGATTAATACTATTTCAATCTGGTTTTGCATTTGCTCCATTTCTAAATTCTGTAAATGCCTATTCTTGAACAGAGGCCATGCATACGAAGGTGACATTGATGCCATGATCAAAATCTTTTGTTACAACTTCATGAGAGGCCCCATGTGGCCTTGTGAGTGGCCAAGATTACACCTTTCCTTCCTTTTTTTCATATAGAAATGAACTATAGTTACTGCACCAGTAAGCTGATGTAACAATAGGGATTTCTTCTTGCTTCTACTCTCTGAAGGTCATGCCTCGTCCACCCCCTCAATAGGTAAGACTTCCGACGCAGCTATGTTTGGTTGGACGTAAATTTTTTAATGGAATAGAATGATTTATAATATAATAGAATATAAATGGATGTAATATTAGAAAATTGTTGTTTGGAAGGGATGGAATGATTCATAATGTAATATAGTGAAATGTTGTTTGGATGAAAGGTTTATAATGTAATATAATACAAAGTTGCTTATCATTTTACATTCTATCCTAAAACTCCTCAAATCGGAAGTTTTTCATTTTTACTGTTTAGAATAGAATGAGATGTAATATGAAATCCTTCTCTTTTATCTCCTTCTATTTCATTCAATTATAAATCCTCTTCCTAAACGATGAAATAATATTACATTCAATTTCATTCCATTCCATTAATAAACTGTTCAACTAAACGTACCTAAAAGCGATGTTGCAAGGATCTGATTCTTACTTCTTACCCTCTCTGATGGATTTCATCGTAGGTACATGGGGATGACAATGCACCCCAAAGTCGGGTCCTCCATGGAAGATAACGCCTTTAGGCCCCGTTTGGTTGGCAGGAAAGTAAAGTGAATTGGAATATAATTCTTCGGAAATGGACTATTTTGTAAAAACATACAGTACAACTTTATAACATGGAAATTGACTATTTTGTAAATTTTAAAAAAATTTGGGGTCTATTTCATAAATTTAAAAAATTTCCTGAAATAGTACTTGGTATTAACCGGTACCAGTATAATACCGTACCAAAACTCAACCTAGTATGATATTCGTAACATTAGTTGAAGAGGAGGTATGATTTTATAAAAGAGTTGTCGTAGAGTTGAGAGAGAAGGAATTGTTAAATTGGCTAGTGTATTTTTTAGATTAAATTTCTAAAGAAAATAATCTAAATACCAATGGAGTGTTGAGATTTAGAATCTAAATAAAGTGATACTATTGCTCCAAAATTGATAAAATTTTTACTTTCCTAATAACTTAAAAAAATGAAACAAACATAATAATATCAATGTAAAAAAAAATTCCCGAAAGAAAATAAAATAAAACCACATAACCTTCTTTTCAAATTTCCCATTTGTCTCACCATAATAAACCCCAATAACATACGTTTAGGGGAAACCGTCGGCGCCACGTAGGGCTTAGCCGCAGATGACTGCTTTGGATCGTTGGCCGCCGATGAGTTGATGTGCGAAGACATATCCGATATTTCATTCTCAAGCCACGTCAGATTTGATGAACGGAAGTGGACCCGACCAAACGCCGACTGTCACAAACTTTGGCGGCCAAGGCTGTGGAAGGGACACGATGGAAACCCCAGAGCGAGCGTCTTCACAGACCCCTAGCTCATCGTCGTTGCCGGAGTCGGTGGCGCGACTATGGAGGCCGGCGGCGCAGCGAAACGTGAGGAATCAATGGTCGAAGTTGGCATCTTGCAGGCAACAGTGGGCAAATTCTTCTTCTAGTGGGAGGTCTCACGCCACTTCTCTGGTCAACGCTTATCTATCTCGGATGTTAGTTTCTGGCTCTCAAGTATTTCACTTTATTTCAGTGTAGATATAATAAGTGACCTTTTGTTTTTTGTGTTTCAGGTACATGCCGTCGATGGAACTCGGCGTTTTAAGTGACATGCCTAATATCAGGAAAAAAGCTTGTGCTAAATTGTTTAAGCAGCAGGTTTGTTTGTTTGTTTGTGTATTTCTCTTATATGAACTGGTTGCTTAGTATTACTTGTTACCAAATGATGTTCTTTTTGGGGGTTAGTATAGCAATAATGGACATGAATTTGTTCTCTCTTTTGCTTTTTAGGAGCTTTATCGAGGAAAGCTTCTATTGTCTTACAAAGATATGGTATGTATCGTAATTTCCATATTTATTGAGAAAGTAAGGAACTTATACTATTGTGCATGTTCAATCATCAATCACATGTAAGCCTATATTTTTCTTAAAAATATAGGAAGAACAAGAAGTAGTTAGAATTTTTCTTAAAAATAGTTGGGAGAAAGTTTGTTAATGATAAGTCTTCTAAACAGCAATTGTAGGGTCTATAAAGAAAAAGAACTCCAGCAAAGGATTTCCCTATGAATAGTCTTGTGACTCGATTCTACAGAAAAGTGTAATATCATCATAGCTTAGGTTATGGACCCAAAGTTACGGAGTCATTTCTCAGTAAATGAATGTGGGATTGTAGGTCCTTGATAATTGCTCGATGAAATATTTTAAAATTTTAGAAAAGGCAAAAAAACCTTAGCAACTTGCCCTTTCTTTCTAAAATGAGAACATATATAGTATTTGCTTCTTTTTTCTTTTCCAAGGAGTATGCATACAGTATTGCTGTTGATCATGCAGCTTTTATGTTAATCTTGAGATGCTGCCATATAATTTGTTGTTGTGTTAGAGAACAAATTCTGAGCCTCTTGAGCTACATAAAACATGTAGATATTACTTGGCCTTACGAGGTTTAATTTTCATGTTCAGGAAAGCTATAGTCAATTTTTGAGGCATAAATGTTTCTGCAATGCGTTTTCCACAGGTTGCTATTGTAACTCACATGATGAACAGCAGTAGATCTATGAGAAGCTATGTCAAGAGTACAAGCAGTAGTCCACTGATACAATTTTCAAGCAATTCTGAGGATCATAATGATGATGGTGATGGGGGTGGAATCCCAGTCTATACATTCTGGTCAATCTTGAAATTTGGTATTTCCACATTTGCAAATTTATCATAGTGCATCTACCGTTTGTTGATATTTGCTACACCTATTTGTAACCAAAACAGGAAATGAAAAATATCTCATTGCTATCCTGACATCGTCACTGTTTTCTTAAGTTATAATCTCCAATCGTTAGATTTTGTTTAGTATTTTCTGCATTTCTTTCCTCAAGTTCCTTTCTCTTGTATCAACTAATAAGTTGATTCTTGCAACAGCTAAAGTGGTTTATATTTCAAAAAGGACAAAAGGAAAAGAAAAAAAAGCCTGGGATGTTATTTGATAGCAATATGGGTCCTATATTGACATACTCTAGGAGAAAGAGGGAGATGGGTACGCACATAGGCCACATTGTTAGCAATATGCAGCCTAGACCCATGCTGAAATATTCTAGGAGTTTCTCTGCATGAGGGGATGAGTCAGCATAGAATCAGTTAGAAGAGAGAGAGGGTACTATATAAAGGGGAAGGGAGGGTAGTGGGGAGGTATGGAATATTTTGAAGTGTATTCGGCTGATGCTGAAAGGGCCCTTATGGCTGGAGCTTAGTTCTTGTGGTGATTCTACGAGACTATAGCTTTATATATAAATAAAATACCTGGTTTTCATCCATATTCGTATCATTGGTGCTTTCATTGAGAGTATCGGTGTATGCCAACAAGGATGGCGCAACAAAAATGGGACGCGATGGATGCTCGTATGACGGCAGTAGAGACAAAGATGACGGCAGTAGAGACGAAGCTGTTGGACCATACGGTTCAACTGGGTAACTTACATAAGGGGGTCGACGATCTCTCCCGAGCATTAGCGGCGATGCACGCTGAAATGCGAGAGGGTTTCCATCGCCAAGCTGCTCACCGGACACCAGAGGTCGGGTCGAGCTCGATGGAGCGTGGGAAGTCGGTACAGACAGGGGAAGGCAGCGGCGTCACCTCCATGGCGTCGGAAGAATATCAGCTCCGAGCCAAAAAGGTAGAGCTCCCTCCATTCCAAGGTGAAGACCCGATCGGATGGGTCTCTCGTGCGGAGATGTATTTCACCATTCAAGGGACTCCACCGGAGCTCCGTGTACAGTTGGCTCAAATCAGCATGGAGGGCATGACTTGGCACTGGTTTAAGGTCCTCTTAGCATCGAGGCCGGAGATGGACTGGGAGACCTTCAAGAGGTCCTTGTTCGATCGGTATGGAGATCAGTATATTGGGAACCCATTTTCCCAGCTGAAGGTGTTGATGCAGCAGGGGACCGTGGATGAATATGTGGAGACCTTTGAGATGTTGATGGCTCAGGTCCCTCCTCTTCCGGAAGATCAGTACATGGGTTTGTTCATGGGTGGGTTGCGAGAAGATATAAGGCTGGAGGTCTTGACGCTGGATCCCTCCTCACGCTACCGATTGATCGCAGCCGCACGAGCAGTTGAGCGTAAGCTCGACCCTTCGACACAATATAAGTCGAAGATGGGCTGGAGATCTGCAGGTGACCCACGGGTCGGGTCTCCAAACCCGACAGTAGGAGGGCGCACCTGGGTCGGTTGCCGACCCGGTCAGGCTTCACTCCCAGTACAAACCGAAAGGGATGCGAACCAAGGAACCACCAGGGAGGGAGAAGCTGATCGGCGTTCCGACGAGGAGAGGGCCACCGACGGACGACCTAGGGGAACCCGACACCTTTCTTACCAAGAATTGTTGGACCGAAGGGCTAAGGGCCTCTGTTTCAAATGTGGTCAGCATTTCGATCCTCGACATATATGCCCCGACAAACACTTGCGTCTGTTGGTTTTGGAGGAGAATGAAGGAGAAGGGTTACCGGCTGGTAATGGGGAAAGAGGCGAAACCGAAGAGGGAGAGACTTGGGAAATGGTTTGTCAAGTGGCTGAGTTCGAGGAGATTGGTCAGTCCAAGACCCTTAGAATTGAGGGGAGGGTGGCTGGCATTCCGATCTTGTTCCTCATCGACAGTGGATCGAGCCACAATTATGTTTCGCCAGACTTAGTCGCCACCCTGGGTCTGATGGTGACCCCAACCGAACCCTATGGAGTGAAGTTGGGTAATGGAACAAGGTGTTTTGCACAGGGTCGGTGTAGGGAATTGTCAATGATAGTTGGGAATGTGGAATTGAGGATGGACGCTTATATTTTGCAGCTGGGAGATATCGATCTGGTCTTGGGAGCTGACTGGTTGGAAACCTTAGGAGAGGTAAGGGTGGATTTCAAACAGAAAGCAATCCGGTGGGGCTTTGAGCAAGGAATGGAAGTGGTCACCTTGAGAGGGCAGGGTTGCAAGCTGTTGGATCGCGTACAGTCCATGTATTCACAATACGCTGCGGAAAAGACCGTACAAGAACATCATGTATAATCGAAAACACGAAGGATTAACGAAATACCTTATTTGCGTGGATAGATCGCTTCTTTTCGGATTCCAAGACACTGCGAATCGCGAATGCCCTCTACCGGTATCCACACGAGCATGCACTATC
>JAOSBP010000006.1:24525660-24543990 GCA_027563825.1 Erythroxylum mucronatum | reverse complement strand
GTTCTTGTGGTGATTCTACGAGACTATAGCTTTATATATAAATAAAATACCTGGTTTTCATCCATATTCGTATCATTATTGAACTGAATTAAACTAACCATTCCTATGTTTAGGAATAGACCTTGAGAGTTTAACAATCTTAGTATGCCAATCCTTGAATATTGTCAACTATTGAAGTTATTGATACCTTCATTAAGGGCTTAAATCGTATCACTTCTCATAGGTATAATATCCAGTTACATGATCAAAATCATAAGTGAGAATCTATTTTCTTTCGATTGCAGAGCAATTAGCAGAGGAACTAGTTGGAATGTTTGTATCTGAACTCATTTTGAAGGTAAAGAGAGTTGTTTTGCACTAAAAGGGTTTCTTAGAATATTCTATTGTTTGAATTATTTTGTATCATTTTCTTATTGGTGTTTGGCTTATGCAGCGGGTGCTTGTATTGAATTTATCTGGCATTAGTTGTGAAGGTTCAGAGGTTGACGAGTTAAATTGGTCAAATGAGCTTTATCCTGGAGAATTTGATGACTTGAGAATCTGCAATTTGTATTCGAACCATGATTGTCAACCAGTCATTCCAAGGTTGATGCAGGGGAAATCTGATATTTCCACACTAAAATCAAAGAGTCAACAAAACCGTGAGAACTTGGAGGTATTGGTTATAAATTTGTCTCTTGATTAAAAAATTCAAGGAATATAATATTTGCCAATAGTTGCAAAATGGATGTTGTATGTACATCACAAATGATGTAAGGTGAATCTCTTGATGGTGCATGCTATATTAATAATTCTCTTTGGCCATGCCAAATTCATGTGGGAACAAAAACAAATGCTGAGTTGGCCAAACTTAATGGAGGTGCAAACCTAAGTAGTAAACGTCTAGATCTGATATTCCTGGTTGAATTAGTAGTTCTCTTTTCTTCCTTGTTTCTTCTGCTGATTTTATGTTTTTTGGATAATATGTCCTAAACCAGTAAGATTCTTGGAAAAATTTGTGGCCCTTTGGGCCTTTTGGGTTGAGACTTCCATTCAATGTTTCTTGAACTGTTATGTTATGCTAACATTTGTCAGATAATATGAACATATGAATCTCATTGCGCTGCAGGTATGCCTGGCAACATGGCTTACAGAGGTTAACATAGACGCCCTTAGGTAAATGCAGTAGATATTTCCATTGTTGATGATTGTTTTGTAGCACGTGATACCAATTACAGCTTGCACTCGTAGATAATGTTGATTTTTTGTTGTTTCACAGGGCGGATGAAATAATGGGGACAGTTGGGGAGGAAATGCATGTTAGCCTTTCATAAGCTTTTCTTGCTTGTAGAACCCATTGGAATGCAACAATTAACCTTATTCTGCAGATTTTGGTTGGACAAGTCTCCTTAATGGTCACTTAGGAAGACGTCTATTGCAGGCTCAAACAAACTTGCCCTGGTCATTTTACAGTTGAACAAGAGAGGCTATGGAGGAATTTGTTCCGGAGAGAACTTAGTTTGAGGACGGCCACGGCCACAGTGGCTGATGAGAATATGGCTACTCTTTCTCTGGAGAAACCCGTCCCAGAAGTTGTTAATTTATAGCTATAGTCATTCAGTTCAAGATTTCAACTGATGTGGGTTTTTCTATAAATAAAAAGTCAAAGAATTGCCTAAATGTCAATGTCTGACATAAATTCTAAATAATAAAACTTACTTTAATTTGAGGATTAAAGTTTCAGAAACACTAAATCCTTAAATTCATTTTGTTTTTCGCAATTATTTTCCTTCATTTATGCGAATTGTAAAAAATTAATTAGACCCAAAAGGTAGATGAAATTCCATGAAAGAGCTTCCCTTCGATAATAAATTGGAGCAACCTTCTTTCACGCGAGACCTCAACAACTTCTTGTACAAAGTCCACCACTTTCTCTCGCTTGACCTTGGAGCAAAAGGTTAAATCCTCAACTCAAAAGGGACCCCACACCTCAGCCCGACGAAGCAATTGGGAGAATATAAATCAGGTACTTAGCGGCCTGCTAAGGTGGAGGTGAGCAATTCACAGGTTTACAAGGAGCTCACCCTCAAAGCCCACAAGGGACTCAAGAATGTTGCTCCCAGACTGCAAACCGTGGGATTCGAACCTTGCACCTTGGAACAAATCTGCCCATCCGAAACCAACTGAGCTACGCCTTGCGAGCTCTCGCGCTTGTTCGACTCGATGGTGTCTTGGATCCTTTAGGTAATTATTAATGAAATGGAATAAAAGAAAATATAATATTATTTTATCGTTTTGAAAGGAAGGTTTATTATAGAATGAACTAGAATATGAAAGGAAGGTTTCATATCGTATCTCATTCTATTTTAAACTGTAAAAATAAGTTACTTTCAATTTGAGATATTTAAGACGGAATGTAAAATGATAAACAATATTTCACTGTATTTTATTATGAATCATTCTTTTAAATAATATTTCATTGTATTACATTACGAATCTTTTCATCTTTTTAAAATAATAATTTTTTAATATTATATTCATTTACATTTCATTCCATTATTACGTTTCGTTCAATTAAAAACTTTATGACCAATTAAACAGATTCCAAGGATATTCCAGCGAGGGGTGAAGGACCATCTTGATTACGTGGGACAATAGGAGAGACTAAGAATTTAGAGATTTAAGTTTTTTGAAAATTTAATTCTTAAATTAAGTTATATTTTATAGCTTAAAACTCACGCTAACCTTCTTAATTTTTTTTTTAAAATTACAAACTAAATTGATAAAAATCTTTATGATTCTCTCAATTGAAAATTGTTTTTCAAATATTAAAATTTAATTTAATTTTGAGTGAAATCTTTAGAAGGAAATGACTTTGCAACACCGCTGTTCAATAATAACATTAACTCCAAATTAAAGCTCAATTTTCATACAGCAAAGGTCAATTATAACTAATAAGGAATTGTTCCAATGATTCTTGAATTATCAGTTGACAGTTGTATTTCGTTCAATTTAAAGGCTCACAGACTGTATCCGTTGGGGATTTTTTTAGCATCCCCATACTCGTTGGGGGTATGACCCACATCAGGTACCCGTTTACCCGCCTCTTTTTTTTTAAGATAAGCTTATTTAATATGAATGTGTGTGTATATATATATATATATATAACAGGTATATAAGTATGTATATATATATATATAATGGTAAAATTGTAATTACGGATAAACGAGTATTAGGGGTAGTATCCTCATACTTATATATATATATATAACAGGTATATAAGTATGTATATATATATATATAATGGCAAAATTGTAATTACGGATAAACGGGTATGGGGGGTGGTATCCTCATACCCGCCCCATATCCGACGGGTATTTTTATTAACCCTCATACCCGCCCCACGGGTAAAAATTTGCTCCCCATATTCGCCTTTATTCAGGTAATTTTATCGGGTACCCATCAAGTTCGGGTATAATTGCCATCCCTACTCACAGTAGTCGGAGCACAAATTCCAAACAAGATGGAGCTGCTGCGAAAATATATCTAAAGCTTCTGACAGTTGGTATCAGAACAGATTGATGACAATGTCAAATTGCAGTCCACGAAATGTTTTTCTTGGAAGTTAAAAAGGAAATATATTAATTTAGCAAAAGCTATATTATACAAGCATTACAATCAAACATATGTAAGCTACAAACAAAAAACTAGCTAACCAAAATACAGAGTATCGTCTACATGTTTTAAGTAATGCTAAAGGAGAACAAGAAATCCTTCCACAGGGCTCACTTGTTCACTCTGAATCATGAGCATAATTTTTTGTATACTGTTAATCTTAAGTAAAAGTCTTTTAAATTGAACATGATTACTATTGAGCATCTAGAGAGTAAATTTTCGTGTTGCATCTGAAAAGATCAAAATTGGTACAAAAGTTATACCACATAATCCCAACAACTTCACCTTCTTCATTCATTCTAATAACTTTAATAACATCTAATATTTGAGATTCAATTAGGGGTTAATCCCAACAACTTTTGTTCGTAAAACCTGACTAATACAAACTCAACTATTGCATGCTTAGAAGTTCCTAATTGAGTTCTATAAGCATTGGCCGCCATTATTATTTGTTTAAGCATATTCAAAATGTTGTATTCAAACATTCCATCAATATTCTATTTATAGTAAGAAGAAGCATAATAGCTAGTCCATTGCCAGACGTTTAGTTTATTTTATAATTTTAAAATAAAAAAGAATTATTTATAATTTTATAAAATTAAAAAACTATTTTATAATTTTATAAAATTATCTAAAATAATATCTATCATTAATCAGTCATGTTAGAACTAAAATCGAAATCCGCAACTGTGTAAAGCCTTATAAACAGAAGAATGAAATGTCAAATTGTTCCACAGTAGCATCAAAAAGAAATTGAAACCAGAGAAACTATCACTGTATTCTTCATAAAATACAATATAATCTTTACTCACAACAGGAACTGTACTGTTCACAAAGCAGGAATAAAACCTTGACTGGACTTGGGTCAGACAGATTGGCTTTAAAAATACGGCGATAATCTTGTCAAATAAAAAATATCAAATTCGCAGATATGGAAGTTTAGCATTTACACAATACTTGCTCTCCCAAGGAAAGAAACGCAAAAAGATCATAGATAACGGTCCAATCGACAATTACTCTTCAGGCATCAACCACATAGAAGCAACTAACCCTAGCTTCTAACTGTATTATGTCATGGGTGAATCAAATTAAAAGATCATAGGAAATTGCTACTCAACAACAATTAGGATTGCTTAAATGAAATTCCAGTACTAAACCTCCTGCGCGATTGAAAGGTCAAGTCATTTAGAGAAATTTGTGGACCACATGCAAAAAAGTTACAAAAGTAAGAGATGACTGGACTAGAACATAATCTAAAATGCCAAATATTTTGCTTCCACAAAATCCAAAGTCCCTGAACTTCAGAATTTGGCACGCAACTTCTCGTCAGTATTATTGAAGCAGCTTTATGAAACCAGGACCCAAAAGTACACCCTAAGACCTTGTAAATCTACACCCATACTCGCAAAATTTGAGCTTAAAAAGGGAAAAAAAAAAAGAGGCTAGACCGAACTATTGATCCATATGAAATTTGAAGAAATGAGAAAGGACTAGGCACTAATAGAAATGAAAACACAACTTTTTGTGGGACATCAAGGTATTCATAAAAAACTATGATATTCATAAAAAACTTGTGGAAGCTCTACTGTCAGTCTCAAGAATGCAGTAATTGTTAGTAAATCAGTACTGATGACCGTGAAAACAGAATGCCTGCCAGGACACTTACTGGGTGAATTTGGTGGTCAGTACATAAAAATAACAAACACAGAGAATGGGAGATGGAACAAAAAGATGAACCAAATGGAGCAACCATTATTTTGAGAATACAAAAATTCCGTGAGAATGTCGATACACAATTTTTAGCTATTTTCAAGCATCAAGCCACGTTGTACACTTGTTTCCTGATTTGTAATAGAGAAAGAAAATAGCATGGCGTGAAACTGTAATTTCTCTTTAGACATTCAATTTTGCATATGCTATCATTCTTTTAAGAATGAAAAAGTGGACCAGATTGAAAAGAACTAACAGCCTCCATCACTTTCATGGAGAAAATCTAGTACCCAACACTCTACATTCCCACTCATGGGGTTATGGTGAGTAATTTTCAGTAAATTAGAAGAAAATAAAAGAATAAGAAATGTGGAGGTAATTGGTAAATAAAGAGAAGAAAATCAATTAATTAATTATCAAAGTGAAAGACATTGTACCCTGTCAGGGAGATTCTTAGGCATAGGAAGAGCAGTAACATATCTCTGAGGGCAGAATTTCTGCATAAGTGCAGAAGCATCAGAAGATGACATCTCAGACATGTCAGCTTGGCTCCGGCCATGGAACTTGGCAAATCGATTAATAACAGAAATTTTCCCTAGCTCCTGGCATTCAAGTCTCAAATCTGAATATGATAAACTCTTGTCCAATCTGCATCATCAGTAGCAAACAGAAAAAGGCATATGAAAACAGGACCACAATATAGACCACAGAAACTTGGATTTATCACAATTCACAACCGTGGTAACTTTCACAAGCTAAGAGGCCGTTTAGTTCCACTTTTATTTTTTGTTCTGATTTTTAATTTTAAATTTCTGCTTTTAGTTTTTATTTTTTTTCAAATAAAACAAAAACATATTTAGTTGTTAGTATCAATGTAGTTATATTTTTATTACTGATGATAATTATATATTAGATAAAACTTAAAAATAAAATATTTTAAATTCATTAAACTTATTTTAATCTCTTATATAATATTTATTAATAAATTATTTTATTCTATTAAAATAAATAATTTAAAAATTAATATTTATTTTAAATATATTTTAATTATTAAATCGAAATTTTATTCAAAATACTTAAATTTAATTATATTTATTAATAATTAAATAAATTGTTAAATCAAATTAAATTATTTATAATTTTAATTAATTAAATATAATATAAAATTAAATTATTCATATTTTTATTAATAATTAATATATTAAATAATAAATAATATATATTTAGTTAATAATAAATCAAATTAAAAAAAGAAATAGAAAACAAATACCACTTTTTATGGTTTCATAAATTTTGAAAACCGGAAGAAACCAAAACTGAAAATAGAAATTAAAAACTCAAATAAACAGTTTTTTTTTTACTAACTTTGAAAACAAAAACAAAAAAGTAAAATCATAAATGGAAATAAACAGGCCCCAAGTATCTCAAGTAATTTTCTAAACATGAGGGGTAACTTTTTGAACACATAATGCAAATATTTGAATAGTTTTGACTTACTACTTTAGTATCAATTACACCTAGTCTTATGTTTGTTACACAATTATCTCAACTTCCATATAATATTCTACATAGTACAAGGGAAGACTTTCTCTAAGATCATACACATTGTATCCTATAAATAAGAATTTAAGGCTATAAAAACAGTAAAATGTAGGGTCAACGACAATATCCAATGAAGAAAAAGTGAAGAAAGGTTCATAGGAGGGATGTGTTTCATCAACATACAATATCCAGACACCATATGTGCCAAGGTTGAACAGACAATAATACTACTGGAAAAACACTAAAAGGAAACGAGGAACCATCTCAAAATAGGAAAAAGTTAAACAATAGCAATGCTCCAATCCTATACCCTAAAATGGATGCGTTGCAGAACTTAAAAATTGTGCTAGCGTACAATGAGAATCTGACTTGGATATGAAGAAACTTTTAACACAGATAAATGTCATGTAACTAGATTAAGGATATTTCTGTGACCTACTGACGAATTAGCAGAGTTATTCTGCACGATTCAGTATTGGTTTGATATGGGGCAAGCATAAGCCCAAAAATTCCAAGAGCTTCCCATAAAAGACGGAAAAGGATGAAAAGGCCAAATAGGAAAGATCCAAAGATGTAGCTTCAAATTGAATACTGGAATTGGATATGCAAAGAGTTACCTCAACACAACATTTTCTATTCTCTTAGCTCTGCTCACTAAGTCTTCCATAATCTTCACAAAGTACTCATCATGGATTCTGTCCAATGTTTTAACCTTCTCCCTGAGGCTGATAATGGGAAGAAAGGGGGAATAGAAAATTATGAAAATAAAAAGGATACACAAAGATAGATGGGACTTTTTTCAATAAACAAAATAATATTGACCAATTCAGTGGCAACGCTTACAGATTTCCACTTTGCACTGGCAAAAGAGTATCAATTCTACTGCAGAGAGCACTGCAAGCATGTCCTAGTGTGGATCTGGCAACAACATTTGCAACACCGTCATACTGAGAAACAGCATCCGCAGAGAGAATTGATGTCAGTGGTGGGGGAAACAGCAGCTGCATTAGTTGTGTTGTCAGTATAAGCCTTCTTCTTGGTCTAAGGACTGGAGATGCATCATTGAACATTTCAGTTTCATCTTCCACCTGCCATTAGAATTGAACTTATTGGAGCTCCCACACTAAATAAAAGTCAATATTTATTTGGAGTGAAAAATGAGGGAGGAGAGCAAAAACTGATCATTCCAATCTCCATAATGCCCTTTCTTTCCTCACATCTTTTAAGAAAAGCAAGCATAATAATAGCTGAGTAAAATTGATGAGACTTATCAAGGATTATTACCTTCTCAGTCAAGCGGTTTACTGCCAGGGCCCAATCCTTTTCTGCTGCACTGCAATAACAAATAAAACAGTGACATTTAAGAAAAGGAAAATATGACCCAACACTGCAATTATCACAGAATTTACTTGACAACATAACAAGTAGAATTGCATTATAGAATTCCGAGATACATATGCCAATCACCTGACATTCTGAAGCTTTTGGGGGCCCTCTGTCACTTCTTTGTACCAAGGAACAAGTTCAGAAGTAGCACTTTTACGCTTCTTTGGACTCATAACCAACATATCGGTATCAGCAGAATTGGATTGCAATATCTGAGGTGATGCAAGATTCTCAGCTGCCAGTGATTCAGGTCTTAAACACTTTTTAAGAACTCTATAATCATCAACAGCAGCATCTCCTTGCTCCGAAGAACTATGAACAACCACGTTATTGGAAGGCTTACTAACAGTGAAAGGCAGTTCTGCAGCCTTCGTGGTGGCATTTTCCAGTGTATCATACACAGGCAACATCTGCCCATTTTTAAAGGTTCCATACTGATTAAACCAGGATGGAGCCATCTGGGGACTGACTGAAGAATTCTCACCTCTAAAAGAAGCTACAACATTACTATTAACAAAATTACGAGTACCATTCTGTCCAATTGCAGGGACATCTTGAGAGGATTCACTTTTATCTCGATTATCTGTTGGTTTTGGCGAAAAGCTTAGCATCTTAGGATCTCCAGATGCATTGGAAGTATGGTTTGTTGATGAATCCTTGACCATATTATGGTTTCTATGAATTGTGTGTCCTCCTTGGGTAGCCACTACTGGTGTGACCACAGCACCATCAAGACCCTTAAACCTCTTCAAACTCCTACTACTAGAATCAACTTCTGAATCTTTCATGCTCTGATGTTGGTGCATGAGGGAGTAATTAAGATGCAAAGTATTACTGGGAATTAGAGATTGGCCAAAAGCTTCAATTTCTTTTTGAGTACTGACAGGTTTTGAAAGAGAGATGCCATCAAGATAATCTATAACAGCTTCTTTTCCATGTGAAGCACTCACTGTTTTCTGCACAGAGTCATTCCCAGTTGAAACTTGCTGTCTTGATTTTCCTTCTGATTGTTGCTCCTTCCCAACAAAACCATGTGAATTTGGAAACCCAACAGATTCAGGTGGACCATTCCCTCCTCTTTGTGCATTTTGATCTTCCAGCTTCTGTGGAAAAGAGAGAGTCGTTTCCAAACTTTCATTTGGTTCAACATTGGACTTCAACATATTGGACCACACCCTGAAAGGCTGACTACCAAATGAACACTGCTGTGATGAAACACTGGTCAAAATAGTAGGAGACACTTTTCTAGGAGCACTGTCCTGTGACAAACCAGAAATCTCGTACAGCTGCATAGGTGCGGCAGCTTCCAACACTGGAAATTGCTGGGCAGAACCACTTGCATGCTTTTGGATATGCGGCCCCAGATACGGGACCTCAGTAACGTCAGTCTGTGTTGTACTTCTGGATGGTCCTAATGATTCCAATGCTGGTTCACATGCTGGATCTCTCTCAAAGGACTTATCAATCTGTTTCACAAAATTATTAATAGGTAAATCGACGGACTGAGTGTATGTTGGGCGACCAGTTGTATCATTCATTTGCAGACTTTCATTGTGTCTTCTTGGGTAAGAAAAGCCAGGAGAAAAAGTAGCAGATATCTCTTCAAGGAGATGCTTACTATTTTTTCCAGTTGCAGTAAACATATTAGTCCTTACTTCTTGAGATGTTTCACTTGAAAGAGGTAAGGACTGGACAGAGGATGCAGAAGGCAGCCAGGCACAACTCTTCTCTCCTACTCTTGAACTCATGCTATTAGTTAGATTATGTTTCATCCCTGATGGACTCCCAGAAGAAAATATATGCTCTGGATGGGAGGGGCGCTGAGATGGTGGAGCCAATTGTAAACCAAATCCTTGAGAAGTAAAAGATTGATTTTTCTGGAGTGATCCATCAGACGTGTCAGCTTCAGGCATCTCAGAAGATTGAGTGTGATTGGAAGAGCTGGGGCCCATCACATTCCCAAGCTCCCTCACTTGATCCACTTTTTGAAGTAGCTCAAGCATGTTTTGACTGCAGTATACAGACCATTAAATTTCCACCAAGTAAATTAAGAAAAGGTAAATAAAAAGAAAAAGAGCATTTGCAAGAGAAAAACAATGGAACTTTTTGTTTATATATCTGATTACAAGATTGAAACACAAAATAGAGAGCAACAAAAGCACATTCATTACCAATATAAGAGAGCTAATTCAAGAACCAACGGTTTGATACAAAATATCCAACTACCTTGATGTTGCAGTCATATTTGCTGCATTTTCTCCATGAAAACTAGTTGAATGTGCCTGCAATTATATTCAACACAAAACCATCAAAATCTTCTCAAACCTGCAGTATAATTAATACGAAAAACATAACGGACATGGTATAAGCTCATGAAGCAAGGCAACATTCAACGTCTACAGTACCATTGAATTTCTAGCCATATGACTAGGAAGGGATGACTGCCCAATGTATCCCTGATGCACCGCCTGTGAATGCATAATACTTCTTGCTTCTTGAGAAGGGTCAATATCAACCTCCACATCACCCATGGGATGATATTGAAATTTACGAATTCCAGAAGGCTTCCGAGCAACATGAGTTGAAGACTTCTGTTTACCCCTTGGTGAAGTACCTGAATCACTGACACTTAACCAAGAATTTTCTCTGGCACCAGCAGTTGAAGCCTGGTGGGAGATTTTTTTTGAGCTATTATCTTCATTTTCCCTTATATTCACATTCTGTATCTCATGAGCTTCAACTATCCCATTATCCAAATTATTTCCAGAAGAACGATGAGGTGGATGGGTCTTATCAATATGAGATTGAAATTTTGTTGGGATCTCATTTGCTGTAGCATTCACTGAAGAATCAAAATGCTTCCAGCCATCAATACTACTTCTGTTTGAAATCTTTTGGATGCTTTCCTGGTTGGGCCTCACAGTGTCTGAATTCGACACTGCAGCAACCTGGTTGTGGTTAGAATTTTCTATATTGACCTGTGGGCCTCCACCAACAGCCCTTACCCCAAATACAGGACTCTTCTGGTCAGTCCCCTGAGAAATGTGTAATGAGCTTTCATTGTGGGCATTTTTTAAAGCAACACCTGAACTGAGTGACATTGAATCAACAAAGTTCCAGCTATTTGGGCTGCCACTTTGATGGCTACCAATAGTATATGGCAGCATGCTGTGACTTGTCCATGAACTTGTATCTATACCTGACGAAGGAGAAACTTTTTCATATATATTATTGCCTCTATCAACTGCCTTCTGTACAAGGCTATGTTCTAACCATTTGGTTCCTTCCCCAGGTACCTGCGCACTAAATCTCTTAGAAGAGCTAAACTGCAACCTCTCACTCTGTTCAGGTGAACTTTTGATCCCCGGTTGTAGAACTCTGTTAATTGAATCATCGGATGGAGATAACAGCCTAGAATTTTGCATAGAAACAGTCTGCATACTGTTGCTGGTCCATGGCAAAGACTGCTGTTTGCTATTGTCGCTAGCAGTTGGCTGATTCTGAGCTGGAGGTTGGTTATTTCGGAAAGTCAGACCACTCCACTCTTCTTGGATCCCTACGTCACTGTGTGAAGTCTCTGCTACAGCAGATTGCATGAGAGCACTCCAACTCCCACTCTGCAGAGAAGGAAATGTGCCACAATAATCTGAACCATCAAAGATGTTCTTACCTCCTGAACCCAAATTAGCACCCTTGCCAAAGGCATCCAACAAATTGTCATCTGAACCAAACAAAATCTTTTCTTCAGTAGGATCCAAGGTAGGCACATTTTGTAAAGGACAAACATGCATCATGGCTTCCTCCTGTAATGTTCCCAATGGATGAACCAAATCATGCCTATCACGAACTTGCTGCATAAATCCATTGCTTTGCCGTGGACTCAGTTGCTGCAAGTTTTCAAAATTAAATCCACTATTTACACCTTGAGCATCAGCATTCCTAATCAAGTTTTTAGCCTGATATGCCTGGCCGGACAATGAACTCCCTTCCTGCATGTCAACTTGTTCGGGAAACCCAGAATAAGGATTAGCTGGAGATGAATTACTGCTGCCTGATATCTGCTGCGTTGTGGTCTTCTCCATTTGTATGGTAGAATAATGACTTGGAGTGATTCCTGTTCCAGAGATAGGGACACCATAAAGAGACTGATCAACCTGCTGAGAAACCATACCCATCAATCGTGGTGTCTGACCCTGTTCCAAGGGAAATAAATGTCCACTTGAGGATGCCTGTAAAACTGAAGGCACACCATGCTGATGCCAGTTTGGACTAGTTGCAGCAAGCTCAGGCTGCCATGAAAAATTAGATGCAGCTTGAACCGGAATGCCATTGATCAAATACTGTGAATGATTGCTAGCTTCCTGTTGTGCAAAAGAAGAAACCTGATTTAGAGAATTAAGTTGCCTTGCATCTTGTTGCTGCATTTGTTGCTTTTGGAGATGCTGCCTCTGAATTTCTTGCATTTGCTTAATTAAATATTGTTGCTGTAACAGCTGCATGTCATTAATGCTTGACTGTTGCCTCGGCAAAGATTGCAGCATATCAGGATGGTGGTTATTCATTTGCTGTGGCCCTCCAAAAAAGTCGAAATTGACTGGAGATTCATGGGAATCCATCATTACTGAATTTTTTTGAAGAAGCTTAGAACCATTCCCTAGCTGTGAGTCAAGGACTGAAATTCCTCTTGAAGTTAGATTGTGCCGACCAGCTTCTGTATCCATTCCCAGAAAATTTGTTTCATTCTGCCTAGTTGCAAAAACCTGATGCCCATGCATATATCCATTCAGAGTTGTCAGTTGGTTTTGAGATTGACTTCTGCCAAATTCAGGCCTCAGGATAGCTTGTGAAAAGTTAATACCATGCTGCATGATTGATGACTGCCCACCATGTCCTCTTTCATGATCAGCTAATTTTGAAATAAAAGAATGCACTTAATAACAGAGATCTTATGATATCTCATGTGTAAACCTTAAATTAAGCATCCTTAGTCTCATAATTTAAACAAATGAAAGAAGCAAGGAAAGAGTTCCTTTAGATAATATCAGAGAGGACACCAACTTCTAAAGATTTGCACAACTTATACCTGAAGGTTGTGTATTGTGATTCTTTATGTTTGCACCAAACTGTCTCTGATTTCCAGCCCACAGATTGTTACTTAGCCCAGGCCAGCTTGCGTCAACAACCTGTGGGTGATGCTGGCCCTGGGACAAATCCTCCTGGCCAAAGAAATTATGAATCCTATCACCAACTTCGTTGCCAGGCATAGATTACCCACTCCACAAACTTTTCAGTGGCCTAAATTTTGTAACTGGGAATTCACCACCTAAAAGGAAAACAAATAATCCAAATTAACCTGTAGAACAATTTAATTAAAGAAAATGAAACTGCATGAAATTCTTTTTAATAAGAATAATCTCCAAACCTGTTCTCTTTCATTTAAGAGACACCCCTACTGGCCCGACTCAAAATCCCGCACTGCATAAAATAATTTAAAACATCAATAGAAGGTAGTGATATCACATTTACGAATGGAAAAATATTTAATCAGAAGCCAAAGAAAATATTATATAAGAGTTGTTAATTGTTATAGAAAAAAAACATGACAGCATCTCACATTATGTTAATGCAGCCATAAACTGCCACAGAGTTGATTCACGTATACACATTGAATGCCCACTAAAATTCTCTGTTGATGAGTTGTAAAAAGTTTTGCTTTCTTTTTTTTTAACAGATAAAAATCCCAGCAGACCATGGGCTACCTAATGAAACCCTCTTTTCTCTTAATATCCCCAGATCTAAGGGTCTTGACGGATTTGCTCACAACTCTTACAGAGAAGAGAAAAACACAAACTCAACAACTAGGCCTGTCAACACCCAAATTGACTTCAATCACTTACAATGCGGACATTTAAAATTTGCACTGACAAGGAATACCAAATGTTAAGTATTTTTCAAAATGAATAGTGTTTGATTTGAGGTCAAACTCAAGCATCATAAAGTGAACATAATGTAGATCAAACAGAAACTCCCCAATTGCAATCGGTAAAGACTGACACAATAGATTTCCCTCACATAGTCAATGTAACATATGCATTTTGTAGATCCAAACAGCAGCCTAATAAGAACTGGTTCAGGAAATAATAACTCACCTAAAAGCAACAAGAACAGGGGTGACTAATAGAAACAATGTCACATTCTGACAATCATCCAAAATGCAGAATGGAACTACAGAATGAATAGCAATCTAACCACCAGTCTATGACAATTGAGCAGCACTAACAGTTAGACAGAGAAACAGCAGTAGAAATGCGAAATCCAAACTACCCTCTGGTATTGCTAGCCATCTCCATTATGATAATATTTTCTGTTCACCCAAATATCACTAGAGCCACTGAATCATATTGCATCTTCTTTTGGACACTAAACATGGAACTGATTATTTCATTTTCAAGCGATTTCCCTCGCACAGAATCAACTGCCAATATTCAAAATAGCACAGAAGCCTACACACTCCCAACTTATTGAAAAAGAAAATAAAACAATCGCTTATTCGATTGTTCCACAAAATAGGACAAAATTCCAATATTCCCCAAATGAAAACTACAACTATCCTTTAAACTAATTTACTAGCAAACTAACTAAACAATGTAACAGAGGTCCAACCACTAAGCTAATAAAGCATCACAAGATCCCAGCAAATGTTACTTTCAAACCCTGATGCTTAAGTTCTCAGAAAAAGATGTAAATAAAAGAATTATATAGAAACAGAGCAAACTTGGCACAAACAAGTTCAATAGAGAGTTATTCTGGTGATGTTTATCATAATCATAACATTTCATCTACCGATGATAATTGGACAGGTCCACAGAACAAAAGATCTTCAAAATTCAGGTTGTTAACCACCATCAAATTACACAGGATCATCCCAATGATGACTTCAAACATATTTATCACAATGATTCCTATGTTTAAAAATTAGAATTTAATTTCATATTAGTTAGGGATAAAAAGTTATCTGGGTCGTTTTTGTGACATCAAATTCAGCTTGTGACTATTTCTGTTATTTAAAGTTTTATTGGGATCTTTTGCAATTATTTATCTGTTGTTAGGTTTAACCATGACTAATAGCCCTTTATTGTTATTATTAGACACTTTTCATAATTGAAATCCTACTTTGCTTATATTTTCTCTCTCCCTCGCTCTCCCAGACATACATTTCTCTTCTGCTTTCTTTTCTTCTTCCTCTCTTTACACATCCTCTTCTCATCTTACGTTCTCTTTTCGTGGCTCGTACCACATCTTTATCCACATAAGACACAGAAATGCTCTCAACTATGTGGGCCAGGGAGGTATAGCCAACTAAGTTATGTCAAACTGAGAAAATGGTGCAGATCAAAATAATTGCATGTTCTCCTCTTCCCTTTTAACAAGCATGGCAAGATCTTTCAATTCCAAACAAATAAATTTCCCATGTCTGTTTGAGCAGCTAAGGCCAGAAAGGTAGGTGCAAGAACTAGAGCCTCCAGACAATAATTCTACTGTCATGGAAACCTATATAGAGTCCCTAACTTCCAATTCATAATTTGAAAGAATGACCACCGCCTTCAACATCCAAGTATAGCCTACTATCATAGAATGAAATTATGAGAGACCTATTTATGAAACAAATAGACTAGCAATTGCACCATCAATTATTGGGGCAACACTCTACAAACCAAGGTACTAAATATTTATTCCACAAGCTAGCTGGCCTACACATAATGTATATGCAGTTTAGTTTCATGAGGTAGAAAGCTATAACTAATACAAAATATGATGAATTTGACATATCATCCTGCTCAACACAAACATATAAGATAAAAAAGGAGAAAGTGATAGACCTTCTACATATCTAAAACCACAGAAACACAATCTCTGCTTTTGCCTTCTCTTTTACGAGCAACCAGAGATAGCATAACATGCCCAATAGGCATGAGATCGAAAACATAGCAAATTGGGCAAGAGATCGAGAACATAACGCCGCATAATCACTTTCAATATGACTTCTTTAAATCCCAAACACAATCCAAAAACAAAGAAACAAACTGAAACAAAGCTGCCAACCTCTGAGGCACCAGAACAATGAAGAAGATTCCCACCCTAAATGCAATTTTAGGGTTTCAAGCAAATAGGAAACTGAGAGAAACAAAGTTTGGAGACTCGAAGCTTAGACGCCTCCAATTTGCGTTCTAAACACGATTCTCTGAGATTGTGAAATTCAAAGATGGAATTAGTGTTTGAATCGGGTAGACTTAGAGAGGCCAGCTTGAGAGATAAAAGCTATCGGAATGGAAATGCTGAGGGAAATTTTCAACGAACAGAGGATCAAAAACGAGGTTCGGATCCGAAGCTGAGGTTAAGAGACGAAGCTGGGTTAGGTTTGGGTCCGAAGCCGATCTTAAGGGAAAGCATGTTCTACAGCGACGAGTTTGGAAGGAGAAAAACAGAGGCCATGTGGAGCGGTTGTTGTGAGCAGCGAGGGAATTAGGTGACCTTTACATTGAAATCCTTAATTTCATATTGAACTCGCATCTGTCCAAGCTTGCCAGTTCCTTTCTTTTCATTTTCTTTCACTAGTCTCTTTTCTTCAACTTTTAACAATTTCTCTAGTGTTTCCAAGATAAAGGTTCTGGTATTTTTATTTTGTCCGTAATTTTCAAATCTTGGCATCCCTCGTTTCATGATATCATTTTTTTTCACATATTTTATGTTGTAGCTTAAAAGTATGGATTACAAATTCTAAATAGTCCAACATTTAAGGATTTTTTTTTCATTTTAGTACCCAAATTTTTAAAACTTTTTACTAAATGATCAACCTTCTATGTTCTTAACAACTATGTTCAAAATATTATTTCTGATAATATTTTTATTAATTTGACTAATAAAATTGGTTCAGCCTGATCTTGCTGGGGTTGAACGTCGACGTTTGGATCTATGATCTGTGTAACTCTGGCTATAGAATATTTGCAAAACGAATAACGGCGGGCCGAGAGTTGATTCCCGGGAGGCCCCTCCGACGCTCAAGTCAGTGTTTTTGTGTAGATTTTGGTTGCTGAAAATAGAGAAAAGTAGGGTTGTAATCTCATACCTGAATCCGGTAAGAATAGTACCTTATATACCTGGGTTTACCGCTAGATTTAGGTCTTTACGTGAGTCGTTATGTTTGTATGGGAGATTATCTCTGGTACCCAGGCCGTCAACATCTGGGCCTGGGCCTGGGCCCGGTAAGGCCGGCCCTGCCGACCCAACCATAAGCCCCCTACTCCTTGAGCCTGATCAAGGAGAAGGATCGAAGGAGTATATAGGGAACGTATAGTCTGTCTTTATAATAACTCGTGCCAAGCCCAATTGGCTAATTATTGCCTCTGGGGCGACCGGTCACATATAATAGCCCGATAGACCGATCGATCGTTATCACGAAAACTGCTCGTTCGGTTATTCCACTAGGGTAGGTCGATCGGGCGAACACGATAGTGGGGTCGACTGAGGGTGCTGAAATCCAAAACGCTTGGTGTAGTTATTATTGACGGTTTGCATCCTCTAGGCGTCACTGAAATTTGGAACGTCGCGTCTCTTTGACCGCCGCACAGCTGTCGCGCGCCATCACGTGTGTCCCTTCGTTTGCCGTGTCGCTTTAGCCGCTTAGATTTTTCCACGTGGTCTACTCGGATTGGTATGTTTATTCGGTTGATACTATAAATTCTGGGACGGACAGTTCTTTATTCTGTATGGCTCTTCTCAACCTCTATCCTTTGTCTTTTCGTCTCTTCATCCCTTATTATCAGAATGCGCCTTCCACTATCGTCCCAACTCCGGGTTTCAACCATCGACCAGACGTGTCCTTTTTCCCTCTTTCCATTCAAAATTGCATTGCCAATAGTTGAGTCGTCGGAGATAAAGGCAAAAATGGTTGTGGTGCCGAAGAACGTGAGGGACAAGCTGAGGGCTGAGATCATGTTGATAGGGTTGCGAAGTTCGTTGCTCGCGGACTATGCCGAG
>JAOSBP010000006.1:24505462-24519184 GCA_027563825.1 Erythroxylum mucronatum | reverse complement strand
TGGCTTATGTCAAATGTAAAGTGTAATGTATAAGTTTCCTAAGTTTGTAAGATTGGAAATGAGAAAAACAAATGATATAGAATTCTAAGATTGTGTTGCTGCCTGTTGGGGCAATTGAGTTGTCTTGGTAGTTGGGATGATTGAATATAAGGAAGATTGAAGTGATCTTATGCAGGGTTGTAGTTTGGATGGATGAAATTGAAGTTTGGCTAGATCAAATTTTAGGGGAGATGCTGTCAAATTTTTCATAAATTTGGCAGCAACTTCGCTTAGGGTTTAGACCCTCTTCGAGAGGGAATTCGCATTTGAGGTCTTCTGGAAATTTATAGAACAAGTTAAGATCTTTAGAACGGTATAAAATGGATCATAATCCGACTTAAGATGAAAAAGTTATGATCATTTGAAAATCGCTGCCCAATATGCAATTAGGGTTCTCGAGTTACTATTCATAGGCAATTTTAGGCTGAATCTTCCGATGGATTTTTCGCCCCTTTAAAGCGGGAATTGGAATTTCCATCCTGTATGAAAGTTGTAGAGGGTCTTGATATCTTTAAAATGAGGTATGATTCGTCCCATTCGGAGTTAGGAGTAAAAAGATATGAGGGTCGAAAATTGGCAAATCACTATTCATTTGGTAATTTACTATTCATATGGTCATTTCTGATTTTCCTCTTACAACTTTTGCAATTGGCCTCTAATTCACCAGAAATTCGAATGTGGCTGAGTTTGAATAAGGAGCATGAGACCAGATAGTATGAAAATGGATTTAAGATGAATAAGAAAAAAAAAATTTATACCGATTTCGGATTAGTCTAAAGGTATCCAACGCTATCAGTTTGAGGGAATCTGTATGAGTAGTTGGGTTCTGAATACGGGATCCAACACAAGAAGTTTTCTTTAAAAAGGGATTAACGAAAAAGTTATCACAATTCAACCCCCTTCTTATGCATTTGTATATCCTTGTATTAACGTGTGATTCACTTCATAACCATATTATATAGTCATATTGGTGGCTTATTTTTTAAAATGTTTATTAGGCTATATGGCACAAACTCCTTCATGAACATCTTTTGGGATCTAATCAATTTCGTCACTACCCACACATCAAAGTAACATGTCATTAAATTTCCTTTTATATATCATCTCACTATTAGTTTATGGCCTTGTAGCCAATCAATTGGTTGTAATTTTGGGTATGATATTAGTATTTTAATTAATAAAGGCATTCTTTATCTTTATATATTTTTGATAATTTTATTTGATGTTTTAATACTAAAGATAAAATTTCTAGAATAATTATTGTGCAATTAAAATTACGATGACATCAATTTGTATTTATATATTATTCCTAAATTGTTCCTTGTTGTAATTCCATCAAGGCAGATATCGATAAAATAGTAAAACTAGTGCATGTTATATTTTTTTCTAGTGAAGAAAGTAATTGATCTTATAAATTAAAGAATATTGAAACTTAAATAAATATGTGTGAGCTTATTAATGAATAAGTTCACTAAACTAACTTGATTATGAGGATCCCAAATGTAATACACCTTTATATTTGTGGATTTCCTTGTTATGATAGTTGTATAATTAATCTTTAAACTTGAAGTTTACCAAAAGTATCTCGTGTGTGAATTATTATGTTTTGAAGTTATTATGACCTATTCTAATTAAGACAACTCAGATGGTATTACTTAGGTACAATATAAACCATATGGAGATAACTGATTGGTCAACAAAGTATTCATCAGTTTAAAATAATTAGAGAGAATGTTCTAATGTTCTCAAATAGTAATGATTTAAGGAATTCTCTGTCCAAAATGAATTGAAATTTGAAAATTATTTTAAATATCAATTATAAATTGATTACTATTTAACAAGAATGAACATGGCTGGATTTATAAAAATAAACACTATATTTGTACTCTATATCCAATTGGAACATTGGATGTCAAAGGATTAAATTATACACCATAACTATAAATAGATAGGTTGAGTCAAACCACTTTGACGTCCCTAATATTTTGGTAGTTACGATATATTACTAAATATTAATCTTGATTTATGATTATAAATTATTTAATTGAAGATTTAAAGATTGACTAAAAGGAGTTTTAATTTCTATAATTCTAATTATAAATTAAAAATATAATTTATAATCATTAATAACATATTAGGAACCTAATAGGTCATATATAAAGAGCAGTTAATAAGAGAAAAATCAATCTAACTAAATTGGACTTAATTGTAAAGTTTAAGAAACAGGATCAAATATGAGATATTTGGTTTTATTAAAATCAAATTATAATTATAATTATAGTTTGACTTTAGTTATAATTAGGAGATTTAATTTAATTGAGAAATAAAAAACCATAGTGCTTTTTTTAATAGGAAATAAGCATAATGGGGCTATCACTCTTATTTTTCCGTCTCAAATATTGAGTTCTTATTTATTTTATAGATACTATTAAAGGATGAATTTTTGAACAGCTCTTGATTGACACCTTGTAAAAAAAGTTCTTATAGGAATTTGAATAAGGTACAATTCAATTAACTTTTATGACTTATGTGTTCAAATTATTCAATTATTGAGATTTGATTGAGAAATTGCAAAATTTTACTTTTTCGCTAAACCTATGATTAAATTATGGTTAGTTTTCTAATAGTGATATCAGAGCTTCTTTTATTTGTTTAACTTAATTAAATTACTTGCTTGTTATTGATTTGATAAAAAATAAGGCTTAGAAATATCAATTAGGGCTTTTTTTTTCAATCTAATTGATTCCTTCAAATTAGTTTTTCTAAAAAGTTAAATATACTTCCGATAAAACTCCCTTTTTAATTAGGTTTTATGAAAATCTAACCATGTTTATTCATTGCTTCTGAAAGCATAAAATCATCTGGTGTTTTTTTTTGGTTTTTTACTTCTGAAAACTTAGAAATTGCCATACCTTATTTTATGTTTGAAAATAAAATTGCTTGCACAAATTAGTGTAAAATCTGAATATTGTTCTGGAATTTTAATTGTGGTTTATGAAAAAAAAATTGGCACATTTCCCAACTTAGTTTATGAGTTTATTACATTTTATGGAGATTTTAATTTATATGTGCAATTATGTGTGGTCTAAATCAATGGCAGGAGATGTCAGACATCTCCTATGGTGCCACCAATAGCAGACATGATCACGCTGATGGAGCTGCTAGGGCGATAGTCGTTCAGAAAATAAGGGTGAAACTCACCCAAAATTAAACGCCCAAGTAGAGAAGAACCTTAGAGGCAGAAGTAACATAAATGGGAACTCACCAGCTTCAAGAAGGTTCAAGTGGAGGCAGATGGAGTAGCAAATAATGGCTGGAGGCGGAGGAACCTAAGCAGCGGCAAACCAGAAAGCATTGAAATATTTACACATATGATCCACAGGGGAACTAGTATTTGCTAGTCAAATGTTGTTGGCACATTCAATTCTCATTACAATAACTATATACCTTAATCTCATTCATGTTTTAAAAGATTTTTAGTGTGTTTTAAACCTTTCTTAGTTAAAATTCATATTAAATTTAGGAAAGTTGTTTTCTACATTTTCAAAGGATTATCTTATTAGGAATATTTTGGAATTTAGTTTAAGTTTTCAAAGAGTTGAATTATTAAATTAAATTAGTTATCAAATCAATAATTAGAATGAAACAAATGTTTTAGATGATTTTCTTTATAATTTAATTATATTAGGAATAATTAATAATATATGAGATTATATTATTTTTTATGAGACCTAAATTTTTAAAATTTTAAATCTCTCAAATAAATATTAAATACACTTTAAAAATGTGATAGTTGCTTTTTGTTATTTAATATTAAAACCATAGTTTTGTTTATTACAATGCTTATTGAGAAAACTCAAGGTTTATGTTTTATCTTTAATTAATGAGTCCTACTTAACTAAATCTATATGATATGGATCAACAAACTTAGATTTATATGAATTTAGAGACAACGTTAAGAATAATATATAAGATATATTTTTGGTAAAGAGTTGTCACTTAACTAATATAGGAATCACATAAGATGTGATCAAGAAGGTTATCTACCTAATTTAAATTTAGTTGATTTGTTAAGCAAACTTAAGATCAACTAGATTTGCATGGAACCCACTAGGGAATTATTTCATAATTTCTAGATTTAATAGTGAGGACTATTGTTTTGAATAAAATAGTGAGAGTAATTACATATTTATTAAAGTCCTTATTTTATTTTATTTTATAGTATAAACTAATACTTTGTCTTTTATATTTTTTTTGGTTGTCAAAAAAAATAAGTACCAATTGAAGTAAATCACACGTTAGTATAGTCTTAATATTTGATATACAAAATGCACAAAAAGGGGCGGTTGAATTGTGTATCCCTTTTCTTAAAAGAAATAATCTTGCTTTTTCAAAACTATTGAGTAAACGTATCACGAAGTGTTGTAAATCGCTTCTAAGTACTTGTATAACCCAATATGAGTTGAGAGTTGAGAGTAAGAATCGACACAGCAAATTTATACTTGTTCACCCTAAACCGTGGGCTACATCCAATCCTCAGAATTCTTTCTGAGATTTTACTAAACTTCTAAAAAACACAAGTATTCTTTTCGCCGAGCCTCTTTAGGTCTCTTACAGCAAGTATTCTTTTCACACTTAGTCTCTTCAAGCTATCTGCTTTTCTTCTTTCTACTGAAAGATGTTTCAAGCTTTGTTACAGACAACAGTAGCTCTAAGTTTAGCACAAAGAATAAAATTTCTAGCTTTTGAATTTCTAGCTCTTTTGAATTCCACTAACTTTTACAATCTTCGACTCCAACTCATATTTATAGCTTTCGTCGTCAACTGCCTTTTGATAACTGTTTTTTTCTTCTTGTTTCTTGATCTTTGAAGAATCAGTTATTCAGCTGAGTTTTGTAACTAACTCAAACTGATTAATCATCCGACGTGGTATCGGGTCTTCGTCTTTAGTTTCGCTTTCCGCTTCCATCTTATTTTACTTCCGTCTAATTTTGTTTTCGTCTCAATTTGTCTTCCGTCTCATTTTGTCTTCCGTCTAATTTTTGTGTCTGCTTCCATCTTAGTTTCTCTGCGCTTCATCTTACTTTCTTCTTCTATTATTATTTGGTCTTCATCAAATTATTAATCATAAAGTCATTTTGACTTAACAACAATCTGTCATTGGGGAGCATTAGTAACAAGCTAATTGGACCTAATTTCTTAGACTGGTTATGAAAAGAAACTATATGTTTTTAACATTGCTATGCCACATAAGCCTAGTTTGAATGTGGCTCGTGGAGTTTTAGAGAGATATTAACATTATATTGATGACGTTGAATAAGTAACATATATGATATTGGCTAGTATGTATCCAAAACTTTAGAGATAACATGGTAACAAGGATGCTCCCGTTATAATTTTTCATATTAATGATTTGTTTAGTGAATAAAGCAAGGTAGAGAGATATCAATTCTCCAAATCATTATTTCAATACAATATGGTAAAAGGATCTTCAATGGAGCTACATATGCTAAAGATGATTGAATATATTAAAAAATTAGGAAAATTAAGCTTTTTCATGGACCATAATTTAAGCATTAATATGGTGCTAGAATCTATTAGTTCGAGCTTTTGAAAGTTTTTTACGAACTCCCATATGAACTAAAAGGATGTGTCATTGCTTGAACTACTAAATATTCTTAAGACTATAGAGGGGTGCCTTAAAAAGTAACCTAGTCCTATTTTTATTGTGGATTCTTCCAAGAGTAAGAAAAGGGGTTCCAAAAAAGATAATAACAAGAAATGGAAGGCTTCTACTAGAGTAGAAAAGCTAAAAGGTGGTGTTAAGAAGAAAAACAATGATACGACATATGTTTTCATTATGGAATCGATGGACATCGGAGCAGGAATTGCAAAGCTTATCTTGCTAGCCTGGTAGATAAGAAGTTTAATATAACTGTATATTCATGCATGTTTATGATTAAGATTAATCTTTTTACTTTTGTTCCATATTTTTGGGTATTAGATACTAGATGTGGTTCTAATATTTGATATAAAATGCAGATGTTAATAGGGAGTAGATCCTTGAGGAAAGGTTAAGTGGACCTCCGAGTTGGCAATAGATCAAAAGTTATTGCATTAGTTGTAAGAACTTGCATAATTAGAACTAGATAATTGTTATTATGCTCCGATTTTTACTAGAAACATCATTTCTATTTCTTATTTATATTTGAATGGATTTGTCTTGATTATTAAGGATAAAATTTGTTCATTTTATAAAGTCAATGTTTATTATGGATCTAGATTACAAATGATTTGTATGAAATAGATCTTAAAAAGCTATTCCTTAACATAAATAAAAAGAAAAGAAAGTTAAGTGACCAAAATCCATCTTATTTATGACATTGTAGGTTAAGTCATGTCAATAAAACTAGAATCACAAAGTTACATAAGGAAGGATATTTGGATCCTTTTGAATATGAATCATATGAAACTTGTGAATCTTGTTTATTAGAAAGAAGACCAAAATACCATTTAGTGGAAAGAGAGAGCCTGTTAGTAAGTAACTAAAGCTTATATATTCAGATGTATATTGAACTATATCCACTTGCACTAGCATTCGAGACTTAGATTTTATTAAATTATTTAGATGATCATTTAAAATATGGTTATGTGTACTTATTGAAACAAAATTCTAAATCATTGAAAAGTTTAAAGAATTTATACTTGAGATTGAAAAATAAACTAGCAAAAGTATTAAAACACTTAGATTTGTTCAGTTGGTGAGTACTTAGACTATGACTTTCTTAGTTACTTAAGAGAGAATAAGATTCTCTTACTATGGACTCCTCTTGGAAATCCACAACAAAATTGAGTGTCTAGAAGAGAAATGATACTCTATTAGATATGGTACATTATATAATAAGTCATATACTCCTTTCGTATCCTTTTAGGGATATGCCTTTGTTATTGCTACTTACCTCCTAAATATAGTTCCATCCAAATCAATTAATAAGACACTATGTGAGATATAGAATGGTAGTAGACCTAAGTTATCACACTTAAAGATATGGGGATGTGATGTTTATGTGAAGCATGCAACATTTGATAAACTTTAAACATAAATCAGATAATTACAAATTTGTGAGGTATCTGAAAAAGAGTATTAGATATCAATTTACCATCCTTTTGAGCAAAAGGTGATATGATACATTCCTAAAAAGAGAATTTATTCTTAAGGAAAGTAGCGATAGTGAGATAAAACATAGAGAAGTTCATGAGCCACAAATTCATAACCAGATGGAACAGAAACCTCAAATTGATAGATATAATATACAACAAAGAGTTCAAGAGACACAAAGTCCACGACACACTAACAGGATACGTCATCTCCCAATTAGAACATATTTATATATTAAAAAGGGGAGAGACAATGTATTGCTTATGGATGATGAGGTTACTACTTTTGAAGAAGCAATGTCAGACATTGATTCTTTAAAATGACATGAAGCCATAAGATCTAAAATAGCATCCATATATGCTAACCAAGTATAGAATTTGGCGGATGCGCTTCATGGTATTGTACCTGTAGGAAGCAAAGAGAAAAACCGATATAAATAGTAATGTACACATGTATAAAGTAACGATAGTGGCTAAAGGTTACAAAAAAAGGAAATTGATTTTTGTGAATCCTTTTCACTATTAGTGATAAGATCTCATCTTGACGTATTATTTAATATTATCTCCTTTTTTAATTTATTTTTGTTCTTAAATGTTAAAATCAATGTTTTTTTTTGTTTTAGGAGATGATGAGTAGAGATTGCATCAAATTGGGACATTATTGGCGATAATTACAAAATTTTGGATGAAGTGGAAAGATTGTTGTAGTGGATAAAATTGATTACTTGAAGAGTTGGAGTTTGACTGGCAGACTTCGCATTATCCTTATCATGTATGAATTTGAATTCGTTTTAGATAGACATATTTACAAGTTAGATTTAGATTAGGATTAGATTAGAAAACCCTATAAAAGGAACATTCTTTACAACAGAAAGAGGTTCTCACTTCTCACATTTTTTTGCAATTCTTTAGGCATCTTTACAAGTTAGAGCTATATTAGTATTAGATTAAAAAAATCCTACAAAAGGGATGCTCATTACAACAAAAAGAGGTTCTCGCTTCTTAAGTTTTTTTGCAATTCTTTATCTTTCTTCTATTTTTGTTATTAAAGTAAAAGCTATGTGTGGCTAAATTCATCATTCTTATTCAAGGGGATTTGATATTCTAGTTCTAAGCTTGTGAGGTTTTGTGTTCTTAACTTTTATTCAAATTTTAATTCAAGTATTTCTTGTTTTGAGTTATCACATTTCATGAATGATTAATATTTGATTAATTTGTCAATTTAAATTAATATTGATTATTCCATCGCTATCTAGGAATTCGATGATCCGTAATTGTCATGAATGATTGGTGTAAGTAGCAAATAGGTTATTTATGAATTTCTATATTTAACTTATGACAATCAAGAAAACTAAATTGAATAGTTGCAGCTGTCTTGATTATTTAATTTAGGGTTTACTTCTTTTCACGAAGCATACTGCTATCATTTATTTGATATGGAATGCTATCACACCCAGTTAATGGATGATAAGTTTTGGTTTGGATGCTAGTTTTGAAGCAATTAATTTAGGAAAATTTGAGACTTATTATAACTATTCTAATATGTTTCGGACTAATTTCTTAAATCATGAAAATATTCTTTTTGAACCAATGATCAATGTTATAATTAGATGAGATTTTTCCCTTGAATCGGAGTTTGGTAACTTGACTTTCTCACTTTTATATTTAGTTGATTTAATTTGATTTCTTATTAATTTTAGTTAATTAGTTACTTAATTAAACAAAACTTATTACTTGAAATTAAGAAACTAGTGTTTAGTTCTAATCGACCCCTATCCTGTAATGACTAGGCAAGCTACCCAACACTCCACTGTGGCTCTTCAATCAATATCCGAGTCGGCTGGAAAGTTCCTGTGAAGCTAAGCCTATTACCCTTGCTAAAGAAAGGCTTCAATTCACAATAAGAAATGTAAACAGTGAAGTTTTGTTTTTCAATTTTTTAAAAATTTCGGTAGCACAACAATTGTATTTTGACATCCCAAAAATTTTAAAGTCTTTGTAAAAGTTCAAAACACTTTTATTATTACATCAATTTCTCAACTCCAAATTGTGGACATCAAATCCACTCACATACAGTCTCAAATAGTTACATCAATAAACTTTGAAAAGCTAAAACAAAGTCATGCATTCCATTTAAAAACTTTATACACATCTATTCTTTATACAAATGTACTATCCAAAATATGTTCAACGATATGCAATAGTTCTAGAAAATATTTACAAGGCAAAACTGCCTACACAGTAGCACTTGATAAAGGTTGACTACTCGCGAAGTGGAGTCCCTATTATTGAAGCCCCTGAGCGTACATTTGGGAGGTTTTATTTAAAAACAGAAAATAAAGGGTGAGCTAAACGAGCTCAGTGAGTATTATTAGTTTCAAATAAAAACATTTATACAAACATTAACCTCCATAAAAGAAAATAATTTCTTTTCTTTTCAAGTAATAACCAATTTTCTTTCAAAACACATTCTTTTCTTTTCATACGATTAATGCAAATGTAAAACAAAACATATAATTTTTTTTGAGATCAAGTTCCACTTTTCCCTTGAAGTATATAGTGATGGCAATCAATACTTTCATGAACTTTCTTTTTAAAACATAGCCTATGACTAATTTTCTTTGCTTTTCGTCTGTGGAGATTACTTTAGTTTGTACTTCACATGAAAACCAACTGTCCTTATATATATATATATATATATTAAGTGAGCTTAAATTTGTTGCGTTGACCTGTTATTTGTACAATCACATGGGGCAGGTGAGAGTGAAGTTGTTTCAATATAGAATTGGGCATGCTTTGTATGCTAAATGCAGTTAAATTTATTACCCGGAAGAGCAATTTTACAGTAAGATTGATGTCATCACTCTTGATCTGTAAATAAAATGAAAAGTTAAGATAACTATGTTATGATTATAATGTATAGGAAAAAAGTTTGGTATGCAGGAATTTTTTTTTTTTTTACTTAATAAAAATGATGGCAACCAAATGAAAGGGTTCCCGATGTTATATTATCCTTGATTGATGATTTCATAGTGGTTTCAACATTAGTCTCATTGGTTGTCATGCCAGAGTTTATTGTGATTGGCAAGGCAGTAACGAGGTCAAGGGGCAGAGCGCTCATCCTTCTTCTTAGGAGCAACTGGCGTGTTGATAAGACTGAACTTGCCAAGGCTCTTTCTGACCAACTTTTTCATAGTAAAAATCTAATAGTGAGGATTGGCATGTCTAAACACGACTCTGGCAATGACTCTGACAATCTCCGTTTCCTCGTTTATCGCGTCACTTCTATATTTTGAATGATCATATATGTGGTCGTTAGATATACAGGTCTCCGGTAGCCAGGGTTGGACTGTAAATTTTTAGGGTTACAATTATTATCCTGATATGCAAGAGAGTTGCTTTTCACGGCATCATGCAAGAGGTAAGGTACGATGGTTTTTATGGTTTATCCTGTGTTGAATGTTCTGTTATGTTAGAAAGTCCTAACTTATCTCCAAAAGTTAGTTTAAGAGGAAGAGGTTTGTACACTATTATAAATTCTTGAATGCTTTCATAGTTGTCCGATGTGAAATTTCTGGCACATTTGAACAAAGGGACATAATCGAGTACCGTCCCAAACCATCAAAACATACTGACTCTGATATATGGTGTTAATCAACGGATGATAACTGCTTAAATTATTTTATACTTAAACCATATCATTGTCATTAATGGGACGACACTACAAAATTTTCCTTCAAAATTCCGCTAAAGAAAATATGGGAACGTTTGGTAAACAAATGCAGTGTGGATGTGACATGCTTTAGACTTCTTGGATCCTATCAGAAAAGCTTGCCCCTTTTTTCAAAAGCATAGCTATCACGTTCTTTTATTAATCATTTGTATTTACTTTTAAGACCTGAATAAAGTTAACGGTGGGTTTTGTTTCTCTTTTTCTTTTTGTTAATATATGAAATTAATGGTAGGTTGGAGCATGTGATTTTCGTTATCTAGTTTGAAGTTGTTTGAAGCAAAGGTGAGATATGCACAAGATCGTTAGGTATGCCCTTCTCTAGTTAGTTCATTGATGCATGTTGATGTTTTGAGAAGTTGATCCCATTTCTTATAGATAGAGGATTCATGAAACATATACATATGCCTATACATTTTTTTCTCTCATTAAAAATTCCGATACTCTTTGTCTATATCTTGACGTGAATATGGGATCGAATTGAAAATCTGCAGGGAGAATTCATAATTTGATTACCAATGGATAATAGTGTTGGATTTTTAGGCAAGAATAAATCATTTTAAAATGAAAAAAATTAATATTTCTTAATTAATCAAATTAAATTTTATAGTTTTAAAGCATGTATAAATAACAAAATTAGTAGAGTACGTCCTAACAATAATGGAAATTGACTAAAAAGTCACAGCTCTACAATAAATTGTTGCAACACCATAATAAATCATAATAGAAAAGTCTAGGATTTGTTAAATTAAATTCACTAACGTTAACCGTACACCACCATACAATTCCTACATGGAAATTCGAAAGGAAAAAAACTTTAAGAGTATATCAATTAGATTAAAATATAGTTTGAGATGGCCACAAACTCAATGAGTAGGCTTTGACAAGATTCGTGAATGGACCTATAGTAATATCACGCTCATCACATAAATGGTCTAAATGTCAAATCTTCATAATTAAGATGTTAATTATCATAAGATTATGCTAGTCCACGTTAATTAATTCAACATTCTTCCATTTAGACATCATAACCTTAACACAATGCTTTCATAATAGTATGCATAGCTAAATTAATCACACAGAATTAATATATTGATGGGATGTATTAGTCATACATGATTAAGTACTATCAATCTAAAAACATGACAATTACACAAATATGGATTCAAATATCATCAAATTTTCACTTGTTATAAATGTAAAGTTACAAAATGTCGTAAGCAGTGATAAAATATTCATAATATGCATGTATTACATAAAATCCAAGCAATTCTTACAAATATATATAGAACAGGAACTCCCATTAAATTTTTTTTAAAAAATGATAAACTCCTAATAGCCACGTATGAGAGATATGTTCCTAAAATACACAAATAAGTAAGCCTTTACTTAGTAAATATGCCAATATGGTACTCTTACTCGTGTGCTCAATAGTAACTAGAGACTTTACAACTTTCTCTCTAACAAAGTGGAACTTAATATAGGTATGCTTAAAGCGAGAAGTGCTCTTCATGTTCTAAGAGAAAGATACAATGTTAAATATAATTTCAGCAACCTCAAAATAGAGTTCACAACTCTCAATACTGAAATGAAGTTTCACAACGATATTGCATGACAAGTAGTCTGATAACATATACATTCTTTGCCTCTATAGTTAAAGAAGCTTTAAGAGTTTGTTTCATACTTTACCACGAAACAACTCCTACCATCATAAAGTTGTACTTAGAAGTGGATCTCATATCATCCACACAACCTGTATAATCATAATCAAGTGTGTACTTACGTCAATATGTCAACATAAGATCCTTCATACCCTAAATATACCTCAAAATTTTTAGGTCATTTATTACTAAATTTACCCAGAATCACTTAAGTATCTAGTAAGAAAACGAACCATAAAGGCAATATTAGGACGTACACAATATTTGAGTATATATTAGGCTACCAACAACTGAAACATGAGGGATCACTTTTATTTGATCTCTCAACATTTTAGAGAAATTTTCACCCTTTAGAATTAGAATATTCACAAAAGAACAAGACTTCATATTAAACCTCTTCAAGATACTATCAATATAGGTGCATTGAAGGCAATCTTAGAATACCATTAGTCTTACCATAAAGGATTTGTATGCCTAAAAAAATATGATATTTCACCAAGATCCTTCATTTCAAAATAGACAAACAATAATTATTTTGTCTCAATAAATAAAATAGTTTCATTAATAATGAGTAAATTATCATCAATATGTAAACTAGAAATGTGTAATTAATCCTATTAACCTCCACGCACACACACACACATACACTCACACATATCTACATACATACATACATATATATATATATATATATATATATATATATAATATTTTCTTTGAAGTTATTACCAAATTTTATTAAACTTAATATACCATTGCCTTGAAGCTTGTTTCAACCTATAAATTGACTTATGGAGCTTAAATCATGTTTACTATCTTAACTACATCAAAACTAGTAGATTGAACTACGTAAATGTCTTCACTTAAATCTCCATTTAAGAAAGTCATTCTCACATCCATTTGATGAAGCTTTAGGTTAAAATGAGCCATAATTTCTATGATGATTTGTAAAGATTCCTAAAAAATTGGGGAGAAGGTCTCTTTACAATCAATACCTTCTTATTAGCTATAGAATTTAGCTAGTAGCCTTACTTTATACCTCTTCTGTTGGACCCCAAATCTTTTTGTAAGCTAAGGCTATTAAACGAGAATTTTGATGATTATTCATGAGTAAAGAAATTAGGAATTTATGAA
>JAOSBP010000006.1:24472918-24484451 GCA_027563825.1 Erythroxylum mucronatum | reverse complement strand
ACTGGCGGTACCCGAATGGTGTCTGTGTCAAGGTGTTTGAGTGTTTCCAGTAATGTATGTGTGTTGGTGGTGTTTGGCCGAGTGTGTGTGAAGGTGACGAAGATGATGGTGGCGGTGCTTGGTGGACGATGTGCGGCTCTGTGAGATGGTGTGTCAACTCTATGTGGTGGTCTCTCCCCTCTTTGACCTAATTTGGAAATTATTTAAAGGAACGAGGCGGGCCAGGTCGGAACAATAGAGGAATTTGCCATTTTTTTTCCGGGTATCTGTCATTCGTCGTGACAAATAAATTAATATTCGGCGCGACGAATGCTTCAGCTTGCTCGTCGCGACGAATGAATTTGTATTCGGCGCGACGTATGGACTTGGCTGGCTCGTCGCGACGTGTGATCATCCCACGACCTGTTGACTTCTTGCATCGTTGACTCCTTGTGTTCCTACAATTTAAATTACAATATGCAGCATCAATTGTCCTTGGAAAAATTATAATACAATTAATATCAATTTGGAACAATCTAACCAACAAATTGCAACTAACGTGAGCTCGACATAAGGAACTAATTTAAGCACAAAAGTTATCAATTTGGAATCAACAAGTGCATAAAAAGATATGAAAATGCAGCCAATTTATAATGTAAACTTGGCTCAATCATGGGCCTACAAAAAAAATCTTGCATGCTTTCCAATTTTTCTTTTTTTCCTCGTTTTGCCACGAAAGCCTTCCTTACCGTATAATTACATTATCACCTTATTGTGCTTGCCTTCCACCACATTCCCATGCCAACTAATCCTCAATTGTCCTAAGATATTTAACTGGACTCGAAACACGCATAAAGAAAATCAGGATGCAAAACCTACTTACTACAAGAGATGACATAACAAAATTATAAAAATCATGGGTTACCTCCTATGTAGCATTTCTTTTACCGTTGGTAGCTAGACATACTTCTTTTGATCATGGTGGTTCGAACGAGTCATGCAATGGTAACGTGACCATAGGTCTTATAAATTGCAATTGAGCTATACCACCCTTCTTCTTTGTCTTCTTCTTCCACTTATTCCTTTGAGATTGTGGCTTTACAGGTGGATCCTTGTGATCATCACTATGTTCAACCTCTCCACAAGACTTGGTTCTCTTAATGGTTTCTATGGAATTATGAGAGCTTCTTCTATCATTAGACACGTTAAAGGACACCTTCTCATTCCCCACTTTTAGAGTCAACTTGCCTTCATCAACATCTATAATAGATCGAGCGGTGGCTAAAAATGGTCACCCAAGGATAATTTGTATTTCCAAGCCTTCCTCTATGTCCAAAATGATGAAGTCCGCGAGAAAGGTAAATTTTTCACCTTAATAAAAACATCCTTGATTATATCTCTCGGATGATGAATTGATCGATCAACCATCAGCACACTCATCACGGCTGGTGTTATTTCTCCCAGCTTCATCTTTTGGCATAAAGTGTAAGGCATCATACTTATGCCATCTCCTATGTCTACAAAAACCTTATCCACTTTGGCATTACCTATGGTTCAAGGAATGTAAAAATCCCCTTAATCATTTTGTTTTTGTGGTAATGTTGCCATTTCATTATAGTTCTCCATGTTTCCTACTTCACTTGACAGTTTTTAGGCCCTTTTTGTTAATTAATCTCTCTTATATGGATTCTATAAGAGTGAGTCATGTTTTTAGCTGTTCTATTACCTCAAGGAATTCCTTTAACTCCATTTATTTTGACTTCCATTGTTTTAAAATGGGGTATGAAATTGCAGGTCAATACTCCTTGATTTCCTTCCGATTATGTTCATTTAGCAAGAGATTTTGTCAGCCCTTTTCTTTTCTTTCTCCCCTATCTTCTTCAACTTGGTCGAGCTTCTCCTTAAAGGCCTGGCTGACCATGATCCTTTCCTTTGGATTTGTTTGTTTGTTACTTGAAAGGCTCCTTGCATTTTGTGCAGATAGTGCATCTGCTAACTAGCCCATTTGGACTTCCAAGTTGTAAATGGAGGATGCATGATTCTTTTTCACTTATTGAAAATTTTCTTCCAATCTTTTATGCACATCATCCATGCTTCCAATCTTATCCAAGATTTTGTCCAATTTGACATCTACGGAATTAGGTTTCTCCTTTTGGAAACTAGGTAGCCCTTAAGGTTAAAATTGACCTTCAGTATTGTTTGACCATGAAAAGTTTGTGTGATTCTTCCACCCAGGATTGTATGTGTTCAAATAGGGGTTGTTCCCTTCACCACGACCAAACTGTACTCCCATATACTTAACTTGCTCCATTTCGTTAGTATTCATCATGAAGTAGTTGATGGTATCACGATTATCCTGGCCACATAGCTTGCATCTTTGTTGAATGGCCTCAACAGGGGCTAAAGAAGAAGTTTTCATGTTGTTAAGTTATCGTGTTAAGCTGTCAATTTTTTCTTGCATCTCTGTCATTTGGTCAATAGCTATAATTCCTTTTTGTTCTAGGATGGTTATGTGTTGTTTATTTCGATCATTCGCCCACAGACAATTGTTACTGGCCATTTCTTCAAGCAACTCCTCCGTTTCATTAACAGTCTTTCCCATAAGCGATCCAACCGATGTTGCATTTGTGATACCTCTCGTGGGTAAATTGACTCCGTTGTAGAAAGTTTGCAAAAGAAATTATTTTGTTAGGTTGTAATCTGGAAACCGACTTTACAAATCCTTATGTCTCTCCCATGCCTCGTAAAGTGATTCCTAATCACTCTGTTTGAAGTTCGTGATTTCTTTTATCATCTTCGTAGTTTTAGTGAGGGGAAAATGCTTGTCCAGGAATGCACGTACCAATTTCTCCCACATTGTGACATTTGAGGGACTGAGAGAGTGATAACAAGTCTTTGCTTTATCCCTTAACGTAAAGGGGAAAAACCACATCCTAATAGCGTCTTCCAACATCCCATGATATCAAAAGGTATCACATATTTTAAGGAAGTTCACTATATGTCCACTGGGATCCTCATTAGTCAATCTGTAGAATTGCACATTTGTTTGCAACATGTTCAGTAAGGCCTACTTAATTTCGAATGAAGGTGCTTGAATAGGAGGTCTAGTAACACCTCGATTGGTTGCATTAAATCTAGGTCTCATGAAATCTATGAGGGTCCGTGGTTGGTTTTCTTGGGTTCCTCTTTGTTGAAACTCTTGATGAAATTCCTCAGCCATCTGTTCTTTAATTTCTTCTTCTTAGCATTTAGCTCTTCAAATGGCTCATTCCAAGTGAGTGAAGTCGAGTGCTAGGGTTTCAGCAATTCAACTTGAACTTCAAGTGACTCTTGTGTTCATGCAAATGCACAGACACAAGAATGATGAGAACGCCTTAAACTACAAGAACTAAACTAATCCTAATAAATCCCCGAAAACGGCGCAAAAAACTTATTGAGACAAGTTTTAATCTATTTAAAACCCTCAATATATTGCAAATGCACTAGTCATAGGTGTAGTATATAAGGTGTCGATCCCTGGAGGAGTTGTTGAACTAATCTAACTTTAAGTTATTTAAGGGCTAAAGAATTATTAAAATGAAAATAAAAACTACACAGAAAAGTAAACGCATAAAGATGATTGATTGGAATTAAAATGTAAGATTAACACACAAACAATCAAATTAAGCACCACTAAATTAACAATGGAAATCACACAAAGAAGATTAGCTGATTATGAGAAGGAGGTTTTATCTTATCATTAAATGCTAACATGATTACTTTTGAGTTAATATAGTATCAATTCTAGACTTTCGAATGGTGGATTACTCTCTCCCGAGTTATAATCATTAAACCTTAAATCATAACCCCCCTAATTAAATTATGGAATTTGCAATCTCTCAATTAAAAAAATCCACAAATACAATCAGATCGGGTCCTCACACGAGATCTCACTTCATTTAAATTCTCGATTTAATTATTTGCATGATCTATTAGATTGTTTAACTCTCATTACCAAATATAATTATTTTACTATTGGTTCACTCTCTCGATTTGTTACCGAAGCATGCAAATACAATATATAATGATAACAACCAATGTATCAAGATGAAAAGAAATCACATTAACATTGACTCAAGAACAAATCCCTAAAGAAGTTTAGAACATCATCATAAAACCCAAATCCATCACTATTAAATCCATCTTATACATTCGAAAGAAAGAACATTAAAGATGAAATGAAATGTCACTCAGAAGGGTTGGAATAGATCGGGAAGATATTCGCATTGTAGCCCTTCTTCTCCTTCCTTTCTCCTACTTCTCTCTTCTTCTTCCTCTCTCCTTGGGTCTTTCTTAAATTGGCAGAGGTTGGAGCTCTTCTAAGGTTCTTTCTCTTCCTTTATATAGTATTTTCCATTTTAGGTAAATCCTAGGGTTATCTCGGGTCCAAAAAGTCTAAAATGTCCCTCGATAAGTCGCATTCAGGAGGTTGTTCATGCTATTTGTCACGTAGGCCCAAGATTTTTGCTCTCTGTCACGATTGTGGTAGAAGGAGCCACGATTGTGACAAACCCTCCATGCTTCTATCATGATTGTGGCCCTAGGCCTTGCTCTGGGCTTCCTCTAAGTTATTTTTGTTCTTTGATATTTGATCTGAAACACTAACAAATACATCAAAGCACCTCAAATACACAAAATTTAAGCTCAATAGCATGCTCTAACCTATAAAACACTCAAAACACAAATATCCAACTAAATAACACAATCATAACCTAAACATGCACTAATCATTTAATTTAACACTAAACACATACTAAACTACCCACTAAAATATTATGCAAGCTACCACTATCAGGCCTCAGACCAAGCTCAAACTTGGGCTACCCAAGCCCAGTAACCTAAAATGACGTTTTGCTTTTTTATAAAAAAATTCAAGCCTGGCCAGCCAAGGCCACCTCAAGCACCCATCGAGCCGAGTTTGGGTCCGGTCGGGCCTCAGGCTAGACCCAGACCCAAAATGGTAGGGTCAGGCTGGGATAACCAGTTTCAAACCTTTCCTAACTATGCCACCTTATTTACCCATAACCAAGCAGGAGGTAATTTCATCAAGAAGAAGCTTGATCGCACCTTAGTTAACTGGTTTCAAGCCTTTCCCAACTACGCCACCATATTTACCAATTATATTTTAATTGATTAATCAACAATCATCGTGCAGGCTGAATTGGTAAGTTTCAAAACACCTTTTAGGTTTAATAATTTTCTAACAAACTTAGCAGGTTTTGATGAAGTTATCTGGAGAGGAATCAATACACATATCAAAGGTTCAAAGTAGTTCATTTGTGTAAATAAGCTTGGTATTGTCAAAAAGGAAATAAAAACATTGTAAAGAAAAAATATAAGAAACAATCATCAGCTACTGAGCATTGCCAAACTTGCCTTGGAGAAGATATACGATGATCTATACAATAATCCCCCTTCTTTAAACCTTCAAGAACTAGAAAATATAGCAATGTTTAATCTCTCTAGAGCACTACATTTGGACCACTCACTCATGGAACAAAGATCAAGGATAGAGTTGCTAAAAGGAAGGGGCAAGAATTCTTCTTTCTATCATAAAGCAGTTATATACAAAATAAGCTCTAACAAGATCATATCCTTGCAAATAGGAAATCAAATCTTGGCATCTTAAAATCGGCTATTAGATTGAGATGTGGAATATTTCTCTAAGATCATGAGAGCTTCAACTAATGCTCATTTTTTTATTCCACTTCTTAGGGAAATCATTCAGGATAGCTATGAATAGAGGAGATTGAAGTTTTATGTTGATCAGTCACCAAATAGGAGATTGAATGTGCTTTTAAGTCTCTGAATCCTTTCAAGGCTCCTGGACTAGATGGATTCATATCAATTTTTTCTTGAAGACATGGACCTTGACTAAAGATATGGTTATTCAGCCATCTTGGAGTTCTTTAGGAGCAAATCCTTTCTAACAAAAATCAATAGGTGCTTCATCAATCTTATTCCCAAATATGGAGAGGAAAAATATTATGGTGACTTTAAACTAATTACATGTTGTAACTCAATCTACAAGGTTATCTTTAAAATCCTTATAGAGACATAGAGGAAAATTCTAAAAAAATTCATATTGATCTTACTCAAGAGGCCTATATACCTAAGAGAATAGTTGGTGAAAATATTATCCTAATGCAGGAACTTTGAAGGAGCTACTCAAGCAAGAAAGGTTGCAGGAATCGTATGATCAAGGTATATTTGAAGAAAGCTTATGACAATATGGATTGGAATTTTCTCAATAATAAATTTAGAGACATGGAATTTCTAAAGTAGAGTGGATCACCCCATGTTTCACTACTTCCAACTATAATATCTTGATTAATGGTCAAGCCCCAAGTATCATCAAAAACGACAAAAGGATCAGATAAGGAGACACTATTTGTCCCTATCATTTTACTCTTGCTGTGGAAGTTTTCAATAGAATTCTCAAGAGGATTATTAAAAGAACCAAGTATTTTAAGTACCACTCTAGATGTAAGAAAGTGGGCATAATCAACTTTAGCTTTATATATGACTTGATCCTACTTTCCAAAGCTAACAGTAGATTGATTGCAATTGTTATTATTGCACTTTAAATGTTCCATAGATTCTTTGGACTTAAATTTAATTGTGCATAGAGTGGGTTCTATCTATCTAGGGGTGCAATGTGTTTGAAGCAACATATAGTTGCTCTTACAAGTTTTTGCAGCAACCAACTTCCACTAGTCTATCTTGGCATTCCAATCAACTTTGAGAACCTCTTTTAAGGACCTTATACCATGCATTATTTGACAAAATTCATACAAGGAAGGATAGTTGAAGTGCCAAAATTTTGTCTCTTACAAGTAGGGCTCAACTTATCAATTTTCTTCAAAACTTCATTAATGTGTAGTGGGCTACTCATTTATCCTTTCCAAAGTATGTAATCAAATCCATAGATAAAACATTCATGAAATTTCTCCAGTTAGGAGGTAGGAAAGAGAAAACCAAAGCAAAAATCAAATAGAGTGAAATGTGTACTCCTAAGGATGAAGATGTTCTCAACATCATTTCCTTCAATTATGCTTACTAAAAGGAATAGGAGATTACTAAAAGATAAGCAGGCTCTTTGGACTAAGTAAGTGCATAGGTTTTACAGCAAAGGGAGAAGTGTATGAAAATTCAATCTCACTCATCTAACATCCACAATAATGAAATGTATTATGAAACTTAAAGACAAGGTGAGAATGGAGGTAATAAACTTGATTAGTAATGGCAAGTTAACTAACTTGTAGATAGATAACTAGACTACCGTTGGACCATTGGAAGATCTGAACAACCTATCCCCCCTCAAATCATTTATACATCCTAATGTAACAGTTTTCATGGCTTTATAACACAGGGAATCAATCAGATAAGTTCTAGGTCCAACCATCATCTACTTAAAAATTTACAACACCAGATTAAACCCTAATGATGAAAATAGAATTACATGGAAAAAAGCACCAAATATGGCCACTTTACAAACCTATCCTGTAGATAACTTTTTAGAGGTCATACTAACAAAACTCCCTAGGCTAAGATAGTATGTGCAAATTCTTGCTTTCTCGTGTTTCCACCACCTTATGGATGGTAATAAAAGGTACACTTCCAACAATTGACAAGCTGAACAAATTTACGACTATTCCTAATTGGTTCGTATTATGTAAGAAGGGTGGAGAAAGCATCCCTTATCTATCTTCTCCATATAGATTCACCTGTGATATTTGGAAAATGATAAGCATATATGCAATTTCTAACCCTCTATTTATATGGCAAGATATAGTTAATTAAAGCTCATCCATGAATTACTGCAATGAAGCTAGCAAATGATGCTCTATGTATCAACGCCAACATAGTTACCTCTATATGGGATGAAAAAAAGCGAATTTTTCTCAAAACAAGCTTTACAAAAGGATAGTTCAGCAAAGAACTAACCAATATAATCAAATTGCACATCAACTTATTCAAAGCCAAATTTAAAGACTTCAATTATTTCAGTAGCATGTGGAAATTGCCACACAATTTAATTGTTTTATTTTGGTTTGAAACTCCCATCTATGTACTAATTAGTAAGGTAGAATGTGCTTCACATAATGATGGCACTTGTTACTTGTAACTAGTTGTTGGTCCTTTGTACTCTTTGATTTGTCTAGTAGGCTTAATTTAATTTACATTTTTCAAAAAAATCCTCTAGTTAACCAAACTCCTTTTGAAATTTCTATATTATATTAGCAAGTGCTTTTGGTAAAGTTCTCGTGCTTTTACTATGGTCAAGATTGTTATTTCCAACCATAATTAGTATACATTAAGTTCACCATTACTTTCCATTATAAAGTGGTGTATCAATATTCATATGAATTGATTTTGTCTTTATTTAGCATTAAAAATTGGACAAATTTTTTTTGATATTATTAATATAAAAGATTACATTGAAAAGTTATTATATGTAAGAGAATTAACAATAATAATTAAATTAAAATTATTGATAATAAAAATTCAAGTTAAGTAGAAAGGACTAATTTTTTTAATATATGTCCTAACTAATTATAATTATGAGTAAGATAATGTAGGAAATCCTACTAACACTTTGGCTTACAGTATCACAAGTAATAATTATGCAATACAAGATAATGACTGGTGGATGAGAGATGAGAGACGAGAGACGAGAGGACACAACTGAGCGATCAGTTGAGCCTCCTAGTTTCGGTGATCTCTAGCGACTGAATCCCTTCTCTCCATGGCTTCCTCCTCCTCCTTTCCTTCGGCTCCAGATCTGTTGAGCCCCGTTTCCGAAGCCCAACAATCGCTCCGATTATCACAACATAAGACGTGCAACATGACACCCTATAAGGTTACTTCAATTTAACCCCATTTGCTATCATCAGTTCATCTTTATTCTTGTAACATCCCAAAAATTCGCTCACAATTTGCTCAAAGGCATGCTCCTGATTGTGAACAGAATTTGGAAAACTTAAAACCTTAATTTCAATTTGACTTCTTCATATAAATCATAGCTCTATGTCTCTTGTTTATTTTGAAACAAGAATAACCTCAATCGGAGGTCTAAAGCTCAAGATATGCTCAAAAAGCCAAAGTGTGCTTATACCTCAAACATGCTTTGTTAACCGACCTCTCGCTTATTTTAATGAAAACTCTCTTAAGTCAGCTCCAAATGATGCAAATTTTTATGGAGAGAAGGGAACATGTCTTAGGAATCTATTGCTTCAAGAATCACTTCATTTCGAGGTCGTACGAGAGAGTTGAGATCAAAAGAATCGAACATGTTCATTCTCTAAATCAATTTGAACCTATCTCGGTGCGAATGCTATAACTTTCACCACAAATGTCGGATTGATTTCGTTTTTAGACCATTAGAAAGAAGACATCGAGATCTACAACTCTTATGAAGATCACAAAACGAGATTCTGCCTCTAAATTGGTCAAAATCGCGATTTACTGTAACTGATAAAGTTCATACAAGCTTTCATTCATGGCTTTAATGACATATCGACATTACATCAAAACCTTAATACAAGTTACAAAATACATTGATGCTCAATGTTCAAAATGCTACTAAAGCTATCCAAAAGTCTAACTACTAACTTACTACAAAAGCTAAATCTCTCGAAATTGTCCAAGTGCTTTGCAAGGATTTACTGGTCTTCTTGATATGCATCTGAGGAGTGGGAAAAATTGGGTTGAGCTTCACAGCTCAGTGGCTAAAATATTTATAGCCATTGGCATTGAGCCACGCAATCAACCATACAAATATATGCATAGGCATACACTTCACAATGGAAATTCACATTTAGAATTCAATACACATTTCATAATTCATAACATCATCACATATTGGATGTAATTCAATTCAAAGCATAACGTAACACATCATAATGCAAATGCACAATCAAATGGCTCGAGAGTTTCGTGAAACAAAACGGCGAAACCAAATTTTACACCGTGAACAAAACGAGTCCATTTTCGGATCTCGTGGGCCTTAAGCTGGCAGCGGGGAGAAGGCTTGACGTCAACGTGCACGTGACTACGAAACGGTTCCTCTCTCGCCCAATTACAATCAAATTTCATTCTTTAATTCAATCATTCAAAATCATATTTTCTCATGCTTTTTCCTTATACAAAATGCCATGATTCACTTCATTGGCATAACAATCATATCAAAATGTCAAGCATTTGTCAATGCATAACATGACATAAACACAATTCAATTGTTTTATCACAATGGTATACATCAATATGAAATTTCAACATCGCAACAATTCAAACAAGCCATTTAGCACATAATACACATACATAGCATTTTGCCCATATTACACAACAACTATAAATAATTTACCCACCTTGAAATTCTTGAAATCCAAAATCAATTGCCCCCTTCCTCTTGTTCTTGGGTTGGCTCTTGATTCCTTAACACAACCAAAATTTCTATTCAATTCCAATTCAATTGGAAATTCCCCCAAATTTCCATAATCACAACAAAATGACATTAACCCTAATCAAGCTCCAAATTAACCTACCCATGGTTCATATAGGTTAGAAAACTCAACATCTAGCTTAGAAACCTTAAAAAAACCCTATGGATCTCACCATCTACTTCTTCCTTCAAGCATTCCCAACTCAAACCCCTTTCTCTCTCTACAACTTCCCATTCATAAAGCCACAACCTATTTCTCAACTAAAGCATGAAGAAGATGAAGAACTTACCTTGGAAAGCTTGATTCTTCTTCTTTCCCATGAAAATTTCCCTTCTTTTCCCTAGCTTTTTTCGATTTTCTTCTTCTTCTTCTTCTCTTCTCCCTCACGTTTCTCTCTCTTCTCTATGCCTTCCACGATACTCTCCCACTCTTCTTCTAATTTTTGCCTTTTTATTCCTCCTTTTCTTCCCATAATACCCCCACTTAACCTTGTTCTCCCAAAAATACCCTCATTTTGTCTTACATGGCTCTACACTTCCATTCAATTCACTTACAATACATTTATTCCACTTTATCCTAACACTTCATTTTAATCCAAATTTCTAATCCTTCCCTCAAATTCTAATTAACGACTCAAATTCTAAAATAATAAAAAAAATTCAACCAACAAATAAACATAAATAACTATTTAAGCAATTTATAAGAAATTCAGAAAATTCAAAATCCAACACCAGCCCTCTTTGGGGTCTAGCCTAGCTGGCACAACGGTTCGGGTACTAAGGCTCAAAGTGGACAATTTATGTAAGCAGGTGATCTGGGATGTTACATGTTTCATCTTGGTTTAAAGAATACTCCAATTGGTTGGAGTATAGTGTTACAAAAGATGCAGCTTTTTGCTTATGTTGCTATCTTTTTAGGTAGGATATTGGAAGTCAAGCAGGTGGTGATACTTTTGTTATTGATGGATTTAAAAATTGGAAGAAAAAAGAAAATTTTCATATTCATGTAGGAGGTCCTAATAGCTCTCACAATATAGCTTGGAAGAAATGTCAAGATTTGATGAATCAGAA
>JAOSBP010000006.1:24417415-24432267 GCA_027563825.1 Erythroxylum mucronatum | reverse complement strand
CTTTTTCCTCAAAAGTCAAACTTCAAACGAACTTTGACTGATCAATACTCTCACTCCCGATATCGAAAAATATCAAATTTTATGTCTACAAAAAGCTCTTGACATACACTACAAGTTCCCAAAAGATCATCTTCTCAAATTCTCCCAAAATCAAAAAGTCAACTCTAAAGTCAAACATTTTTATCACTATTCATCCCAAAGTCAAATATTTTTCATCAAAAGTTCGGGGTCCAACAATAGAGCTCTGATTAAGATGGTTCTTGCTTCAAAACAAACTAGAGACTTAGAGCTACAATTTCTTTGAAGAAGTGAAATTGAAATTCTGGTTTAAAGATTTCCAAATTCTGTTCACAAATAGGAGAAATGAGTTCGAGTATGGTGGATGGTTTGTGTAGGCATGCCATTGAACAAATTGTGAGGAAAATTTTTGGGATGTTATGAGAATGAAGATGAATCGATGATGGCTAATGAGGGTTCAATGCAATAACCCTTTAAGGTAATATACACGCTCATGTCTTAGGATGTTTCGGATAGTTGGTCTCCGGAAATCGAACCCAACATTTATGGTATCAAAGCAAGAAGATAAATCGATGATGGTTAAGGAGATTCATGGGAATACGCTCACGTTTCATGTTTTCATAAGAGTTGGATTCCGGAAACAAGCGAGATCCAACATAAGTGGTATCAAAACAAGCGTTGGACTCTGGAAACGAGTGGTATCAAAACAAGCGTTGGACTCTAGAAACGAGTGGTATCAAAGCAAGAGTTGGGTTCCGGAAACAAGCGGGATTCAACAAGAATTCCACAAGCCTTTTTTTAAATAGATTGATCATGAGAATCCTTATCCTCGTGGGTATAGAATTCTTGAATTCAACTTGTTTTCTGATGAGGATGGTTAATCCACTATTGAGTTTATCATTGATTCACCATGCAATGTGGAGAATTAGCCCATTAAAAAAAATCTAACTACTTTAAGATTAGGTTATTTCCAAATTCATTAACATGAACTGTCTTTTCTTGGAATGCTTTATTTCCTAAGAACTTTATTTTTTCTAGACTGAAATGGAAAGATTGTTTCATACTTAGATTTTTAGGATTGAGTTTGAAGTTAGTATAGCTGAGTTGTCAAGGGTCAATTAGAAAAGTGATGATAATTTTTATTTGTTCATCTCCCATTTCAAGAAATTGAGAAGTTGCTGTCAGATTACACTTCTAGAAATTGAATATGTGAAACTACCTCAAAGTGAGCTAAAATTGAATTAAGAAAGAAATTCTTAGGTATAGAATTTAGTGATTTCTATAAAATGGCAGCAAAATCTTCGAATATGAAGAGCTCCTTAAGGAAATAGGTCATTATAAGAATAATTTTCTTGGCATTAATACTATCGAGATGAATTCTTACGATTCAACAATATTCGAAGTCAAAATCCCAATACCTTGCGTTTTCCCCTATTTGACACGCACATCCTTAGAATTCAAAAAGAAAATACAGGCTCCATCAACCCAAGTCCACTACGTCTTTGGCACCTCCAAAACAAAGGGAATTTTTTATTTTTATTATAAGAAAGTAAATCACCTTACCCTCAGAACATAAAATTCCTACTAAAGAGAAAATGTGGGGTAGAGACTATTACAAATATCACAATACTTGGAGCCACTAGACAAATTCACGTTGGGGATTTAAGATGTGGTCTAATACCAAATCAATAAAGGAATTTTGATATTCAATGAGGTTGACTAGTCTATATTGATAGATGAATTTCATTATGATTGGGAGCATTCCTATTCAAGTTCCATGTACTATTTCCTCTATAAAGGTCATTGCGTCATTTGGCAAATCTAGTGCAAAGAGGGCATAAACCCCTTCTGAGAAAGGAGAATGTAGGGTATCAGTACTGACAATAGGACCAAGAATTCCTAACAAGTTGATATTAGAAAATTTAGTTAAGGTTATGAAACAACATATAAGACCTTTATATATTAAGTTCTATATCAACGAAAGACTGATTTCAAGAGTTTTGGTGGATAATAGGTTGGTAATAAATATTATGCCAATTGAAATGAAGATAGCTTTAGGAAAAGACGATGCTGACTTCACCCCAAATACAGTATATATTGTTGCATTCAATGGTGAAATTACTGAGGCATAAGGAATTCTTCCCATAAATATTATAGTTAGAGGGAAGACTTTGTTAGTTACATTCTTTGTTGTTGACACCCATGCTAGCTACCAAGTTTTAATGGGACAAGATTGGATCTACTCCAATTACTACATTATGTCATCTCTCCATCATTTTTTCACTTTTATAGAAAGGAGATAAAGTAGAAATCATCTGGATTGATTTGTAACCATTTTTATTAAATTTTATGCGATGGGGGCAAAAGTTTACAAGGATCATATAAAGTATGTGCAAATTCATAAGTCATTTTAGTGTAAGGAATACAAAGAAAATATGAAGACAAAGGCTCAAAAATTATTGAAAAAAACTACCATCATGCTTACTCCTAGGCTGAAGAAGGTTCCTATTATAGAGGAACTTGGTGAGTGAAGTGTCACGAAAAGAAAGGACGATAGTTACAACTATAAAGATCAAATATCAGATGCAACAAATCATGGAGAATTCAGAAGAAATAAATGGTGATAATGAATAATAGATTTTTGAAGAAGAGGAGGAACTATAAATGATTGGTGATGGTGTCTAAGAGTTGAAATCCACACATAAGAAGTTTAATGATTGTGAGAGTTAGAATCAAGAATCATTAGAAGAAGTGAATTTGATAATTCAGGAGAGTTCCATAGATTCTTTGTTAATAAAGACTTAGACTCAAATAAAGTTAGAATTAGTAGAAATCTTAAAAGAACTAAAAAGACAATGTTGTTTGGGACTCTACTAAGATGTCAAGATTTAGTAAAACATTGTTGGACACAGAATTTGGATAAAACCAAAATTCCACACTCATCGTTAACCTTCCAGTTAAAGGTTAGAAAAGGTTAAGTTGAAGGTCAAAGAAGAAATTAAAAAAATTATATAAGGCTAGTTTTATTAAACTAGCAAGATACAACAAGTGCTTGGTTAATTTTATGCTTGTAATCAAGAAGAATGGAAAAATAAGAATTTGTATAGACTCCAAAAATTTAAATGTAGCCACCCCTAAAGATGTATATATGATTCCAATTGTTGATTTTTTAATAGATGTGACAACTTGACATTCTTTGTTCTCCTTTATGGACTATTTTTTTGGTTATTACTAACTTTTTTATAAAAACAACTTTATATGTATAAGATCAATTGGGACATTTGAGTCGGTTATAATGGCTTTCAATCTAAAAAATGCAGGAGCCACTTATAAGAGGCCCATGAATGTCATTTTTCATAATTTGATAGGCCTACTTAGAAGTTGACATAGATGATAGTGTCGTGAAGTCAAAGAATAGTACAAATCATACTCATGATTTATGAGAAGCTTTTTATAGGATAAGAATGCACAAAATGAAGTTGGAGTCAAGGAGCTTCCTACGATTTTTAGTTCACCATAGGGGAATTGAATTTGAAAAGAATAAAGAAAAAGCTAATCTTGAAGTAAAAAACCTTAGAATAAGAAGGAGTTTTAAAGGTTTTTAGGCCAAGTGAACTACGTGAGAAGATTTATTGCTAATCTAGTAGGAAAAGAAAAGAAATTTCAAACTTATTAAGGTTGAACAATTTTGAAGAATTCCACTAGGAGGAAAGTCGTTAACGACCTTTGATAATATCAAGGAATACTTAACCAAACCTTCAGTATTGAGGTAAACTAAAAAAGGAATTATATTAAAGTTGTATATTTCAGCTATGAAAGAATTTATTAGATGTCTACTGGCCCAAAGTAATAAGGTTGGTCATGAACAAGCTATTTATTATCTGAGTAGAATTTTAACACCTACAGAAAATAAGTATTCACCTATTAATAAGTTGTGCCTAGCACTGTATTTCCCTTGTTCCAAATTAAGGCATTACTTGTTGCAAAAATAAAGTCTATATGGTTTCATGGTATGACTTAATGAAATATATATTTAATAATCCAGTCCTCTCAGGAAATACTAGAAAATGACTTATGACTTTTATAGACTTCAACCTGACATATTATCCTCGAAAATCTGTAAAAGGTTAGACACCAGTCGACTTCTTAGCAAGCTATCACTTAATTAAAGTACAAGAGGATAAGGGACTTTTATTTCTCAATTATGAGAAGAAGCTATAGGAATTGAAATTTGATTATTCTAGTATAGAGAAGTTAACTAATTTTGAAGTACTCATAATTGCACCAAATGAGACCAAAACTCTTCTATCCCTTAAATTGGACTTTCCATGTACCAATAATCAAGCAAAATATGAAGGCTTAATAATTAGAATAGAATTTCTAGTCAATCATGGTTCTAAGGAAGTTCTAATAAAAGGGGATTCATAACTAATGTTATAACAAGAAGTAGGAGAATGTAAGTGCATGAATTTAACTTTATCACCCTATTATACCATTATTGTCCAATTGTTAGAATTATTTGATGATATAAAATTTCAATATATTCTGCGAGGTGAAAATTGGGAGGCAAATGAACTTTTATAGGTAATATCTAGGTTTAAAATGTCTAAAGACTTAGTTTATAAGTGTATTATGATATAACAAAGGTCCCACCCATGCACTTATAAGCGGGTATCTTAATTATAAGTTTTTAATATTGACAAAGAAGTCACCTATTGATTGGAGGTTAGAGGTTAAAGATTTGTTGGAAAATCCTAACAAGAAAGTGTGTTTCAAACTTAAGCAACAAGCACTACATTTTATGTTGATTGAAGGAATTATGTTTTGTCAAGGAAATGGACTTCTTCCTAGATGTCTTGGGATACCTATGGTATTAACACTAATTCCACAAGTTTATGAAAGAGTATATAGAATACAATAGTCTAGAATAAAGATGAGATGGCTTATACATCACATGGATATTATTGGTTAACCATCTTGAAAGAATGCATATCATATGCCAAAGGCTGTAAACAATATCAAAAGTATAGGAGAATTTAGACAATTCCTACATTTGATTTACATTATATAATTAAACTATGGCCATTTAGAGGATGGGCAATTGATCTTATTGGGAAGATATATCCACCATCCTTAAAAGATCATAGTTTTATTTTGTTAACTACAAGCTACTTTACTAAATAGGTGGTAATGCAATCTTTGAAGAAATTTGATTAAACAAATATAATCAAATTCATCAAAGAAAAATTATTCATTAATTTAGAATTCATCTATCGATAAAAAGTGACCAAGGAACTATGTTTATGAGTCAAAAAATAAGAGATTTTTACTGAAGATTATGGGATAACATTGTTTACTTCGACTCCATATTATGCTCTGGTTAATGTTTTAGCTTAAGCATCTAACAAAATAATTACTGAGATTTTGGAGAAAATGTTAGTGGAGAATTAACAAAATTTTGTTTGAAACTTTAAGGGCATATCGTACTTCTAATTGTTCTGCTATAAGAACTAGGCCATTTGTTTTAACATATGGACACAATGTTATTCTTCTTATGGAAGTAGTGGTTCCATCCTTAAAAGTAGCTAGTCAAAATTCTTTAAAGACTTCTGAGATTTTAGAAGCGATGTTAATGGAATCATAAGATTTAGATTAGGAGCGATTTTAGGCTTTAAATAATATAATTATTCAAAAGGAAAAGATGGCAAAAGTCTATACTAAAAGAATTCATAGGCCAGAATTCCAGGAAGTGGATCTAGTCTAGAAGTTAATCCTATTACTTGGGATAGAAGACAAAGAATAGGGGAAATGATCCCTAAATTGAGAAGGTCCATTTAGTATTTACGTACTTTTAACTAGTAATGTTTATTAGTTATCTAGTTTGGAAGGCGAACCTCATAGGCATTTTATTGATGGGAAGTATCTAAAAACTTATGTACCTAACCTTTTTGAAAAGTGTGGGGATTAAGGAATGAGATTGAATTCTTGAAATAAAATAACATTAGATTAACGTCCAAAAATAAAAGTCTAAAGTCCCACTCGAAACTAGCCAAAAATTGTCAAAGTAGGGAAGTTCACAACTAGTCCAAAGTCAAAGGACCGAATTTCACCCTATTAATTAATACATGACATTTGTTCCTCCTTTTTGTGTTGGATTTGTTACTTTCAAAAGTTGAGTTTAACTTTTTGTAGCATTAATGACTTCTTTAACTCTGCAACCATTTGTTTGACTTTATGAAACTCCTAATTGAGCTTTTGTCTATCTTGTTTGAGGGATTCTTATTTTTCTCTGATCAACTCGATAACCTACTCATGCTCAATATCTTCATTTTCTAAGGAATCAAATTCATATTTTAGGTCTTGAATTTTTGACATAAGATTCTTTCCTTTGGTTTCCTTTGCATCATAGTCCATTCTGCATTGATGTGATAGGTTTAACCTTTTTTAGTACACAACGAGATGATGGAAAGATTTTTCAGAGGATGCAAAGACTTTTTTAGCTTTATTAAGAATTACCCTAATAATAGATGACTGATTCATAGACCTAACATATGACAACATACTTAGAAAAGAATTATGTTTGATTTTAGTTAAGAACTATAACTCCTATGATATAGTGAGTCTCAAAAAATATTTTACTTTTGATAGTTCTTTAGAGTTGATTGTTGATGCAACATTAAGAAGGTCAGGTCAAAAACTTCTTATGAATTCGTCACCTATGGAATACACATCCTTTATTTATAAGTTATAAAAGAATTCATAAGCAAACTAGCATATCTATGGATAGAATCAAGAAATTCTTGTCTCACCTCCAGTAAAGTAACCTCTGTTAACTTTGGGCTAGGATAAGCCTTTATTCTTTTGAAATACAGTACTAAAGGAAAAGAAGAGCATGAAGGTCTGATGTTGTATCATCTGCAAAAAAAGAGATAGCACAGTGGGAATCCATATTGAAAATGAAGCTAAAAGTAATCAAATGACGTTTATACCATCATTAACTTCTTCAACAATCTTTTTAAGAGTAGAGGAAGTCCCTTCTAAAGGAAGAGTGTCTTCCGTTAAGGGTTTAGTGACTATAGTTTCTTTGAGTAATTTGGAGGGGGAGCAAGTGAAGTTCTTTATGAAAGCACTTGGAACTAGAGTTTTATCTTTTTTAGAACTAAAAGTTGTTAGGGACTTATCTTTAAGTTTTTTTTTGGAGAGGAGTACGAGCCACACCTTTCTAAGAGGAAGGTTGGCTTTCTTCTTTATTTTCAACACCCAAGATTACAAAATCTATAAGCAAATAAAGTTGAAAAAATTTAAGGAGCTAGAAATACGTAAGTAAAATGGGAATACCTTTGAGAAGAGCAAAATCAGGTTGAGGAATTAGATGCTTTTTAACCACCAAGAGTGGTAAGGCTCTGTGTCAGTGATACTGATAGCAACAATCTTACACTTTAAACAGTGATAATGATTCAAAATTTTGTGGAATTATTTAACATTGGCTGCATTTGTTTAGAAAGGAACTCCTAGTAGATCGTCCATAAAATATATAGTGAAGAATTCCTAGGGATAGGTGAAATTGCCTACTCCAAAGGTAAGGGAGATACATGTCAAAACCTAAGGTCATAATAGAAAGGCTGAGTTTTAGGGCTTTATCACTACCAACAATAAAAACTCTAAGATTAATATAAATGAGGAAAAAATTTGGTAAATGGATAATAAGAGGATTTAGAAGTTTTATAGATTCTTATCTAATAAGGTTCAACTAATCCAGTGACTGAGACTTTAGAGATAGCAAAATATTGAAGATGTCTTTAGGAGATTTACTACATAAGCTGGTAGCTAATCAAAGTCGCAGAAAATCAGGAAATCTAGGGTCAAAGGAAGGTAAACCTTCTTTATCCTTGAGTTCATGGAAATAAGCAAAAGTCCAAAGCTGGACAAAACACAAGCACAAATTAAGACGTTGTAAATGCATATTAGAGAGGCATTTCCTTAAGTTTCTATAAAGAAACCATAAAAAAAGGAGCCTAAAGTGAAGAACTTACCAGAAACTACTACTTTACAAAAAGGAAGGAATTCTAATTTGAGTTTCAACTAAGCAGCTTGGCTAGTTTTTTTTCATGAAAACGAGTAGCTAAAGCAATATGGTAGGCATTAATTAAAAAAATGTGCTCATATATTATAAACAAATAACTATTCCACTGGCCTTCGGGTTATGAATAAAGCTAGTAGGCAGTTGAGAACATGATGTAGCTGCGCCGGTTCGACACTGATTCAAAGCCTTTTGTTCTTACCCTTGGTGGTCAAATAAAAAATTTAATTCCAAGGATTGCAATATAGAATGCAACCTCAGGTCGTCTCACTTAATCGGAGCCTAACGAATGGACCTAAGCTAGCCTATATGTCATGAAATGCAAACTAAGTTGGTAAGAAAGAAAGGGGTTTGTCGTTTGGAAATCTTTACTAAATTAAAAAGGAACTATAAGGAAAATGTGTCAAAAGTGCTTTTCGAATTTTAGGAATAGAAATTTGAAAGGTAAAAACAATGATCAAATGTGATAGAATCCTCTTGAAAATGAGCTCTAGCTATCATAGTTCAAAATAAATTTTGGTGGGAGTGAAAATCACTAAGCTTCAAATGATAAACCTTAAATAACTTTCTAAGTCCAAGGTCTTAATCAATGAACTCCATTTCTTAAGACCTTGTTAAACGCCCTTAGTGTATGTAGTGGGAAATCAATGCAACAAGTTACTTGGGATCTCAAATCAACTCAATATCAAACACAACTATGCAAGAGAAAAGAGATTCAACAAGATCGTAAATAAACATATATGAAACTTCATATATTTAAGCTCACAGTTCTACATCAATAAATCCCAATAACACAATGAGTATCCATTACTTGATTAAACTCTAATCAAGAATGTTCAACTATAAATTACAAATCCTAAACCTAAGAATTCATAAATCATAGCTAAACATAAATTAAGTCACTCCTCTTTGAAGCCCATTGAAGTTAAGCCATTGCTACATCTTTAAGAGGAGAGAAGTGCCTAGCCACGCATAACTCCAGGAGGTTTCACAACTGAGAACCCACTGGAAGCATCCATGGTGGCAGTCGACGGTGAAAGGCGCAGAAAAATGGTGTGGATGAGAGGAGATGTTCGGATGGTAGGGAGAGTGAGTGTCTTCTCCTTCTTTTAGCCCTCTCCTCAACTTATCCTAAAATAGGTAGTTTTTACAAAAATGGGTTGATGGATCAGGTTGCACAGTGGGTAGACTTCCGAATATAGTTCGAGTAATTGAAGGTTCACCAATACAAACTTTTCCCGAAAGGTGTGCTTGGAAGTCTCTGGTTTCTTCGCCGTAACGACATGAACCTCACGCTGTGGCGAACTTTTCCTGAAAGGTTTCACGCTGAATTCTTCATAATTCACTAAGGTGAAACATCAATTATGCAACGTCGCCGCGGTAAACTTTCCTGTTGACCTTTTGACTCGTCATTTTCAGCCTTCGCTCCTTGCCTCTACTTTTTAAGTCTCCTACAATAAACAAATGGTAGTTTGCAGTATGAATTGTTCTTAGAAAATCAATTTAGTGCAATTGCTAATTATTTGTGACAATTTTACTCACAAACTACATAAAATAGAGGCAAACACTCAAGAGTTCAATTAAGCATAAAATCTAAAAATAAGAGCCAAGATGTGTAGTAAAAACCACGAAAATGTCACCAATTAAAATAAGAAACTTAGGTTTAATCACTAATCATATGAATTAATGCCCTTTTTAATGAAAAATCTTATTAAAACAAGGGATAACAAAATTCCCTAAATCATCAGCTAACCCGAACAATTTTACTTAGAGGAAGTAGGAACCCTCTAGACTTAAGGTGACTACCAATGATTCATCGATAATTTCCTTATATGGTTCGTCCTCCAGTTCTTCCTCAACTACCTTTATCCACTCTTCAATTATCTCTTGCCACTTCTCTACGTCCTCTTCTTGGATGGGTGTTTCTTCGTCTTCTTCTTCCAAAAGCTCTTATTGGAATGTTACTCCATTCATCAGGCTAACCCTTGTCTTTTCTTCACTCTACTTCGGTAATAAGCTTTATTCTTCACTCTACTTAAGATATTCAGGTGAAGAAAATCTTACTTTTTATGCTTAATATATTTAGGTGAAGAAAATCTTTCATTGAATTCACATCGGCTAGTTTTCATTCCAGTTGGGAGATTCATTATTTTGTGTATAATACTCTCTTCCTCTTCTTTTTCTTTTTGTTCTTCTTCTTCTAGGAGCTCGTTTCCACTCGTAAGGGTGATTTCCATTCCATATTCTTTAGGATTTGTTTAAGTAGGAATAAGCATACTCTCTTGCATCTTGTTAGATATTATCTTTGCCAATTGTTCACTCCGATTCACCATATTTTGTATATGATCCTCTATTTCCTAATGCCTCATTATTGATTCTTGAATAAAATTGGCCATCATATCTTACAGAGTTGGCTCCTTAACTTGAGGTGCTTAGTACTGTAAATATTCAATTGGAGTGTCGTCATTCCATCTATAAGTTTAAGAGTTGCTCCATTCTAAATTGTAATTATTTTCGTATGGTGCACCTTAAGGTTAATTGTACATGCCTGGTTGCTCCCGCATATAGGTTGGTGCTCGACATTCCTAATTGTAATGGTTAGTCCCATAAATGTCACAATATGGCATAGAAGTTAGTTGAGCCTTCGAAAACATGTAAGGAAACTTCTCTTTCTTATATGTTGATGTTACTGATAAGTGTAAATTGCATCGTGTTAGGGCATAGTTTGATATGTGTTTAGCTGTTAATTCAATCATTGAGTATATGTTTAGGTTAGAATTATGTTAGTTTGTTAATTATTTATGTTTTAAGTATTTTATGGGTTAGTACAAGTCTTTGAGCTTAACTATTATGTTTTTGAGATACTTTGATGTGTTTGCTAGTGTTTCAGGGTCAACATCAAAGAACGAAGGAGTTTCAGAGACATTTGGGCTGAAACAATGATCAGAAGCACCAGATTTAGCCCACAATCATGGCCTACAGAAGCCTAGGGAATGGCCCACAATTGTAGCCTACATCAGGCTGACGTGTAGACACTCAAGAACGTCAAGTTTTAAGGGTTTTTTTGGGACCTTTCAGACCCTAGAAAAACCCTAGAGTTACCCAAAATACAAGAGGATATTTAAAGAACAACAAAAAGAAGCAGAGAGAGCTTTTGCATCAACCACCTTTAGAAACCCTAGAGAGAAATCATCGAGAGATAGAGGAAGAGAAGAAGAAAGAGAGAAAAGGAGAAGAAGGTGACTAGAAGTACTTCTTGGATCAAGAGGTTTCCTGACATCACTGCCTCCCGTCATCCATTTTAGATTGTATTTCTTATTATTTAAGTTTTATTATTGTATAGAATTAGATTGAATAGTTGATGAAAGATCTAGAATGTCGAGGATGTTCTAAACACACCTTTGGAATTTTATCCTTAAATTAATGAAAATCTTATTGTTTATGTGTTTATTAGATGTTGTTGTGGTTTGATTTTGCTATTACATAATTCGATAATAAACTGAGAGGGTGAATCGAATGAAAAACGATTAAATTGGACTAATAAGAGTTAGGTGATTTAATAGAAACCAGAATTGAGTCAGATTGATAATTTGTGTGAGGAGAGATCTTGCATAGGTTTCTAATAGTTTATTACAAAGCTTCAAAACTAATTAGGGTTTTGGATAGGTTGTGAATTGAGAGATTGCAACCTTCATAATTTGATTAGGGTTTATGATTTAAGGTTAATGGTTATAACTCGAGAGAGAGTAATCAACCCTAGGATAGTCTTTTAACCAACAATCAGATAATTCATAATCAATTAGGTTAGCATTAAAGATAGGTAAATTTCCCTTTATCTCAATTGGTAATTTCTTTTGGTTGATTTTTGGGTTTGTTATAATTGCTTAGTAATTAGTATTTTCGTGTTTGATTTTTAATTTGATTGATTAAATTAAATTCTCGTTTTAGTTTCGTTGCATTTTAAATTTCTAATATTTATTTCTGCCTTAGATTTTAGGATTAGAATAGTTCTCTCCTTGTGGGATTGACACCTTTAGTACTACGCTAACGAATCGTGCGCTTGTGGATTATCGAAGGCTAATAATTAAAACTTACACATAACCAAACCACAATTAAGTTCTAGGCATCGTTGCCGGGGAGGCTATTAGTTTAAGACATTTTATTTAGTTTTTACTTTTTATTTATGAATTTGTGCTCTTATGTGAACACAAGAGTGACGAGATGTTGGACTCCGAACTTTTTGTAAAAGATTAGAACTATTGAATGAGAAATTTTGGTGATTAGTCACGAGTTAAGAGAAAAATGAATGGAAGTTCTTGAACGAAGAAATGATAGACAAGAGTAAAGTGGGGAATAATGAAAGTGGATAGATTCATGATTTGCTATGGTGTTTTTGGTGGATAAGTGATTTTTGAAATAGCAAGAAGTAAGGTGAAAGTTATAAGTGAAATGAAAGTAAAAATGAAGTTGAATTTGTGCAGTAAATTGATGAAGAATAAGTATATATGTGTATGTTCTGTCATTAGTGCTCATGATTAGTCATGGATTATAATTTTCTTTTGGGAGGACATTGATTTGGAATGAAGGTGAGAATGAAGAGTAAATGAAATAGAAAAGATGATTTAGATACAAGATGGGTTATATATGAAAGGTTGGTAGTTAAAAGTTGGAAAATGTAATTGAGATATGTTCATTGAGTATGCTTTGGTGTATTAGCCATAACTTTTTCTCTAGTTATTCAAATGAGATGATTTTTAATTTGGATTAAACTAGAGTGATAAGACTACAAATTGTTTGATAAAATCGAGTTTTAATTCAGTCTCTAAGAATATCAATTTTCAGATGGAAGTTGAGCACAGAATATTGTTTTAGTATAAGAACAGTCCGAAATGTTTAGTGTATAACTTTCAGATTACTGAACCAAATTGAATAATTTTGGTGTCATTAGAAAATTGAGACAATGAGGAACATTTTTCTAGAAGGAAGTGCTATCAAATTCCTTCAACTATATGATTAGAAAAAGGTCTTGATTTTTTGGAAGGAGTTAAGCATGATTTAGATAATTTTGAGGTTTTGCAAGATTAATTAGTTTATTTGGAGTTAATTATTGTGTTAATGACGGTTGGATTTTAAAGTATGGTTTAGTTGAATTAAGTAGCAAGAGCATTTATGTGTGAGGGCTTTTTGGGAAGATCACTTAAGCCATTTAAGTTACAAGGCTTACATGTAAGGGTAAAAGGGTCATTGTTCACTCATTAATGGCAAGATTGTAAATAAAAATTGTGGGCTTGCATGTAAGGAAGAAGCAAGCATGAAAATTAGAAGAAAAGAATAAAGAAAAGAGAGAGATCGTGGAGAAGAGGAGAAAAGAAAGAAAGCTATGTTAGGTTTTGATTTTTCTTGGTCTTGAAGAGTGATTTTGAAGTTGCTCAAGAAGGGAAAAAAGGAAGAGGAGGATTAGAGCTTCCATTAGAGCCAAGAAAATCATTGTTTGGTGGAGGTTCAAGGTAAGTTTGATTTTGAGATTTTGGATTTTTGAAAGTTTCTTGGTTCATGTAGCTTAAGAAATGTATGAGTTTAAGCTTTCTAAGATCAATTTTAGTGATTATGTATTATGGGTTGTCCATTTTGAATGTCTATTGATTTGGGGAATTTTTCCATTGATGAAGGAGATTAAGAGAGGCAAGAGGAGCAAGAGGGGATGCATTTTGAACAAGTATTAAGCAAGAAATTTCAAGGTGGGTTTCATGTTTATAATTGGATAATGAGCCATTATGTTTTCTTTTTAGTCAAGAGAATAAAATGATTTCTCAATTGCTTTATAATTGTGGTATTCGTTGCTTTTAAATGGTTTGCAAAATTGCTGTATGTTTTGGTGTATGAATTTTGATGATGGATTGTGAATTGCTAAATGACAGGGTTTTTGAAAAATTGCATATTCATGAAAAGCAAGTTTCCGAAATGTGCCATTTGGGCAATCTTTTTTCAAGTCATGAATTACATGTTGTGTGGGTTTGGATTGGTCTGTTCTATATGTCAAGTGCACTTGTCTAAAGACTTCTCTCGCTTGCCCGCTAGTGGCATAGAGCTCCTTCACAGACTCCCTTAAGTTCACGGCTACGCAAAACCATTATATGGGATTGCGATAGTACATTCTGTTCACGGCTACACAGGAACCTTAGGAGAAATATGTAGTACGTTATGTTACGGACTACCCAAATGTTGCGATATAAACAGAACAATATAAATTAAATTCTATTTAGACCAATTAGAGGCAAGCGCATCCCCGTCGACAAGTAATATAAATCGGTAAAAACCAGATATCGTACCCAAGGGAAAATTTCCAACACGTAAGACAATTAAATTAAACAATGAAAAATTACTCAGACGATTAAGAATTGGTTGATTTGAAAATAAAATAAATTAAAGTAAGCAAATTAAGAAAATATGAAAAATGCAAGGTATAAATTAAAACGACTAGATTTAATCAAATGACAGAAATCGGTTAAGGTATCAGATTTCAATTAGATTGGAAACTAAAATAAAATTGTAACGGTGGATTGATTTAGGAAATACTTCACTTAAGCAAGTCGAACCCAATGTTCATGGTGTTCCCTTCTCTTCTAAATCCGAGCCACTACTTGGCTCATAGATGATTCAGAATAAAAGGCGTTAATTTCAAGAAGCCTAAAATTAAGTTCGTTAATTCTAGGTATCCTCACACAAGATCCTAAGGTTGGTCTACTCTTAGATC
>JAOSBP010000006.1:24368462-24408684 GCA_027563825.1 Erythroxylum mucronatum | reverse complement strand
CCTACGTACATTCTTTTATTTCCTTGTACCCATTCAGCCCCCATATTCCTAACTAACTCTGACATCATTCCTCTCAGTCCCCTCTTTCTTTCTCCTCGAGTACACTCTCCATATCCTAGGCTTATTGTTATTGTTATTGGTCCTAACATTGCCCCCTTCCAGAAGAGCAACCTTGTCCCCAAGGCTGAAATGAGGAAATTGGCTCCGAAGAACACATTCGTCTTCCCATGTAGCATTCTCCATCGGTTTGCCCTTCCAATGAACTAACCACTGTCGAATTGAGTGTCCCTCCTTCGTAATAACTCTGCTGGCTAGGACAAATTCTGGTTCCACCACATCCTCTAATTCAACCTCCATGCCTTCTGGCAAATTTTCCTCAAGCATATAGTCTCCCGCAGCTTTCTTTAATTGAGACACATGAAAAACAGGGTGGATTCTCAAATGTAAGGGAAGTTTAAGTTTATATGCGACAACTCCATGTTTTTCCAGAATTTGGAATGGACCAAAGTATCTGGCCGCTAGTTTTTGATTAATTCGTCGGGCCACAGTAAGTTGTTTGTGAGGGCAGAGCTTGAGAAATACCCATTCTCCCACCATGAAGGACAATGAAGTCCTCTTCCTATCTGCATACTTCTTCATCTGGTCTTGAGCTCGCTGAAGATTGTATTTGAGCTGATGTAAAGACTCATATCTATCTACCAACTCTCTTGCCACAGCCTCTACCTCGTTTCACCTTGTAAATACCGAACTAGTGTTGGAGGTTTTCTGCCATAGACTAGTTCAAAAGGTGTGGAACCTGTGGATACACGAAAGGTAGTGTTGTACTATAATTCAGCCCATGAAATCCAATAGGACCAATGTTTGGGCTGTTCGGAAGCAAAACACTGCAAATAGGTGTCTAAACATCGATTGAGAACTTCAGTTTGTCCATCCGTTTCCGGATGATGAGAGGAGCTCATTTTAAGCATATACCTTGAAGTCTAAACAATTCCTTCCAAAAATAACTCACAAACAAAGGATCACGATCAATTATGATTGATGATGGAACTCCATGTAGACGGACTACCTCTTTTACAAATACTTCAACCACGCTTTTGGCAGTATACGGATGCTTCAAAAGAATAAAGTGGCCATATTTTGATAATCTATCCACCACAAACAATATTGCTTCATATCCCTTAGATTTAGGAAGTCCCGTGATGAAATCTATTGAGATATCTTTCCAAATCTGGTTGGGAATAGGCAAGGGTTGTAACAGACCCCCCGGAGAAGTAGCTGCATATTTCTGCCTTTGACATGTGTCACAAGACTTAACATAGTCTTGAATAGACTTCTTCATACCAATCCAATAGAGATTGTTAGCAATCCTCCTATATGTGTGGAGAAAACCTGAATGGCCTCCTATAGGTGAAGAGTGAAACTCCTTTAGAAGCAAGGGAATGAAAGTGGATTGGGCTGAAATCACTAACCTCCCCTTGTATAAGAGAACTCCTTGGTACCAAAGAAACCCTTTCTTTGCAGCTGGATTTTGCTGCAATTCCTTTATAATACCATTGAGAATAGGATCCTTGTCCACCTCCTGCTGAAGAATTTGACTATCAGCCCACAATGGATATGAGATAATGCTCCTCAAATCAGCCTCTTCACAAATTCATGACAAAGCATCAGCAGCTTTATTTTCAGATCCCGGTTTATAAATTACCTCAAAGTGATACCCAAGTAGCTTAGCCATCCAGCATTGTTGGTCCGTAGTGAATACTCTTTGTTGTAGCAAATGACGAAGACTTTTTTGATCCGAATAAACAACAAAGGGTCTGCCCAACAAATAATGGCGCCAATGGTGGACTACTAAGACCAATGCCATTAATTCCTTCTGATAAATTGATTTGGAAAGATTGCCTTCAAATAGGGCTTTGCTGAAGTAGGCAATCGGCCTTCTATTTTGCATCAATACCGCACCAACCCCCTTGCCTGAAGCATCACACTCCACCTCAAAGGTCTGAGAAAAGTTTGGAAGAGCCAATACCAGAGATGTAGTTAGAGCCCTCTTCAAAGTGTCAAAAGACCCTAAGGAACCCTTCTTTCTTTGTTAATTCGGTAAGAGGCTTGGCTATCTTTCCATAGCTCATAATGAACTTTTGGTAGTATCCTGTCAAACCAAGGAATCCCGTCACCCCCTTCACATTATGAAGAACAGGCCAATTCACCAGACAAGAAACCTTGGCTGGATCCACTGCCACTCTATGTGCAGAAATAACATGATCTAGATATGCTACTGTTCTTCTTCCAAAACTACACTTCTGCTTATTAACTACAACGTGATTTGTTTGTAAGACCTCCAAAGCATTTGCTAAGTGTAAAAGATGAGTATCCCAATCAGCACTATATATGAGGATGTCGTCAAAAAAAACCAACACGAACCTCCTAAGGAAAGGTCTAAAAATATCATTCATAACTGAATGAAATGTGGCTGGGGCGGCCGTTTTGTGAATGTCCTCCCTGTTGACCCTAATTTGATGATACCCCGATTTGAGATCTAGCTTAGAAAAGAATTCAGCACCATTCAGCTTATCTAATAATTCATCCACCACCGGAATAGGATACTTGTCTGGTATGGTGACCCGATTTAGTGCTCTATAATCTACACACATCCTCCATGAAGCATCTTTCTTCTTGACCAAGATCACCGGGCTGGAATAGGCACTAGAACTACGGCAAATGATTCCCATTTGCAACATTTGATGCACCTGCTTTTCAATCTCATCCTTATGATGATGAGGATATTTGTAAGGTCTCACACTAATAGGGCCTTGCCCCTGCTGTAAAACAATAGCATGTGAGTGATTCCTTTCAGGAGGCAGCCCTTGCACTTCTAAAAATACCTCCGGAAACTTGCCCAACACATGATTCAGCTCCCTATCCTCTTTGATGGTAAGTTGCATCTGTTGCTCTTCCATTATAGGTACCCCTTCAACCGATAAGAGAACACCATTTAAGATAGCAAGGAGACCATGTAAGCACACTGAATCTTCATAATACACACTATCTCCTTGGTGTGGCTTGAAATCCTGCATTACCATGTAGCTGCACACTTTGTCCATGTTGGAATTGCATAGTCATCTCCTTCCAATCCACTATGACCTTTCCTAAAGTTTGTAACCAAGCCACCCTTAGGATCACATCCATTCCTCCTAAATCCAGGACATAAGCATCAATCTTCCACTCTAAGTCTCCCACCCGGATAGGAATTTCCACACACTTCCCTTGAGTAGTCACCCTATGGCCATCTCCCAATCTGATTCCTAATGCTTTGCTTGACCCCACTGTCAACCCCAAACCATTGACCAGCTTAGGAGAAATGAAGTTATGGCTGGCCCAGCTATCCACTAGAATCACAATTGGAACTCCCTGTAGCTTCCCTGCCAACCGCATAGTTTTAGTCTCAGGTATCAGTGCTCCATTCACTCCAAACACCCCCATGGTTCGGCATTCCAGAGCTATGTCACTCTCCTCCTCAGTTTCTGCTTCCAATGCGATAATTTCTCCATTCTCATTCAAGGTTTCATTGTCATCCAAAATCAGTAATCTCAGTTGTTTTTCCGCACACTGATGAAGAGGATGAACCCTCTCCCCACATCTGAAACATAGACCCTTCGCCTTTCGATCCATGAGCTCTTGGTATGAGAGATGACGCAATCCCTGATTCCTCTCCGTCGGTCCCCTCCTATGTGGGTGTCGCCATTGGTGGAGCGACCATTCGGTGCTGTGCATAGGGGTCGGTTTGAGACCCGGCTAGTTCCCAGGTTCTTCCCGCCCCAACACCGCCCACATACCTCCCACGACCCGTCGGGTTTGGAGGCTCCGTCTCACGATGGGTCGGGTTGACCCAGAAATTTCCCCTAAAGGGACTCCCTCGGTGTGAAGTCCATACGTGCGTTCGAGAGCCCTTCGACACCCTCGTACTCACCATTTACCTCATCTTCCACCGCCCTCGCTATCTTCATCAATTGGTACCTGTTCACAGGTCCAAACGTACATACTCTCCTTCGAATATCAGCTCGCAAACCACTCATGAAGTACCCCATAAACTGCTCCTCCAATAGTCGATCCACTTGAGACGAGATAAACTCAAAGGCCTCAATATATTCCTCCACCGAATCAGTCTGCCTCAAATCCGACAGCTCTTCAAAAGGATTATCAAATCTTCTCCCTCCATAACGATCGATAAAGTCTCTCTTAAATTTCTCCCAGTCCAACTCTTTCACTGTCTCCCGAAGAAGGTTAAACCAATATATGGTGGAACCTTCCATACTCAAGAGAGCTAGTTTCATTTTTATTGGTTCGGAAGTATTATGAACTTCAAAATACAATTCCGCCCTAGTGATCCACCCCACAAGATCAGACCTATCAAACATGGGTAATTTCACCTTACCGACCGACATTCTATATTCTTCCATAGTGTCATAGGAATGTTCCATCGGATTTGATTGCCCCAGACGTGGATTCCGTTCTCCTAGCACATTGGGCCCCCTTCCTGAGGCATCGCCACTCCCTTGTCCTTCCTCCGGTCGTTTGCCCATCATTTTGCTCATTTCTAGTAGCAAAGCTCGCTGCATTTCTCCCATTACCATCCACATGGAAGATTGAATATCTTCAACTCTAGCCTCCATATTCGCCATACAGGATTCCAGCACGTCTACCCTATCGGACATATTGGGTGGCATCAAGGTGGGTTGCGCTAACTTCTCAAGTCTCCGAAAACGAGCTGATCCTCTCTCCTGATATTGGTAATCCGACAGGTCGGACCAATGTTAGAAACTCTAGCTTAGTATGCTAGAGGTAAGTAAATTATTGATTATAATCAGTGATCAACACTGCTATTACAAGTGAATCCGTAGATCACTTTCTATACCAGAGCTAGAATTTGCTCCTTAGGGAGAAAATGAATTCTCTCTGTCCAAAATCTCACTTCTCACTTCTTTCTTACTGAATACCCTTCTCTCTCCTCAGCCTCCCTCTTAACTACCCCTACGTACATTATGTTATTTCCTTGTACCCATTCAGTCCCTATATTCCTACGTAACTCTAACATCATTCCTCTCAGCCCCCTCTTTCTTTCTCCTCGAGTACACTCTCCATATCCTAGGCTTATTGTTATTGTTATTGGTCCTAACAAGAACACCAAGAAATATCTGGTGACTAGAATGAAGTTTTGAAGCAAAAATTTAAAGGGTAATTTTGCACCTGCTGTAATCTTGAAGCAAGGGAAGATCCAACCACTGCCTGCAAGGTACCCCTGGGAAGATCTAACAACTGTTGTATAGTGGAGATTCCCTTTTCACTTAGCAACTGTGCAATATCAGAATTCATGCATGGCAACATCCATAAGGCAGAATCCTTATCAAACCACAAACCCTGAGAAAATACCCCATTATTAGAAAGGACCGGCTAAAACATTTCACATCTAATCAACCATCAAATGAGGAACAAAAAGTATATAATTAAAAAGAAAAAAGCATTCTTGCCTAAATCTACCTTGGTGTTCCACCCACGTCTTTCTTATGTGACAACACAAGCTGATGTGTGGATAAAGAAGCAAATATGTAGGTCCAACTTAATGATTCATGTCTCAATCATTAAGTTGCTTTATGTTTATGGTTTAGGAAATAATAAATTTGGATGATCAAGCCATCGTCTTCACAGAGGTTCATTCTTTGTAATATAAAAAAAAAACTATTTGATAATTTATAGGCACAGTTACGTTATATTCCTCTGAATGCCAGCTAAAATTCTTGGAGACTGCCAACTAGTGGTCTTCATGAGCCTAAATTATTAGTACACTAGATGAAGTTGGGGATGTGATATAATTGTCACCGAGATTATTGTTGCAGAATATTCAAATGCACAATTTTTTTGATGGAACAATTGAGTCAATTGTGTCTAGTCCCAGAAAAATGATGCATTAATTCCTTTTGGAATTGGTACTAATTACAAGAATATATGTTATCGGAGTACTAAAGGATGTTAGTCATTTGCAAAGAAAATTGAGAAATTCCTACTTTGAGAAAAAACTCAACAATGTCGGACAAAAAAACAATTGTCGAAAGGAATTGAACAACACATAAGAGTAAAGAATAGTATTGAAATACAAGTAACTAGAGGCAAAATTGAAAAAACAAAGTGATGATAATGAAATTAGAGCGCATCTTCAATTGAATAAATTCTTTACATTCATTTTTAGTATAATCCTCAATCTCAGTTTCTTTCTGCAAAGCACTACATATTCGACAAATAGACTGTCTGCACATTTAGCTTATTCGAAAATTCAATAAAATAATTCTTATCGTTTTTTCCTTGTGAGATCTACTGTTATCTTTTGTCCTTTCCATTTTCTTCTCATTCTAAAACCTGCAACTGTAAGCATAGATTGTTTGTCGGCAGAAATAAAAAGTTTTATGTGACAGCTGATTTCTTCTTTTGTATTTTAAAACTTCTCTTTTGTAACAATGTTCCAATTCTTCTTCGATTGTTTCATGAAGCCCATTTTCTTGCTTAGTACAGAACTATTTCTTGCCAAGCTTACTTACCTCTTAAGCAATTTCCTCGTGAATTTTAAACTTCACTCCATCCCCTCTACACATATAAACTAGTATGTCTGATATATCTATATATGTATATATGAGCATTGACAGAAGCATGTGATCGGTAAGACAGCTATTTTTGTTTTTTGTTGTCCAAAGAGTTCTTTAATAATCAACATGCTTATACCTGCATGACCATTTGCAGAAGATGCATGCAAGTTATTGAGCTGGAAAGCCACCCACTGTTGCAACATATATCTATCATGGCCTGGATAATGCGTATGCTTTGATCCAATACTGACTTCAAGTCGGTTACGTAGTCACTTATTGGCAAATCCAACTGGGAAAAATATGCCTGGGTCCAGAAAAGGACAGTAAAGAAATTAGTAAAAGAAAATAGAACAAATAAGATTATTGTAGAAGCAGAACCATTGGAAATTTGGAGAACAGATAATTGAAGCCTCAATGGTAGAAATTATGATGACTGCTGACCTGAAATAGAAGATTTGCTTTGATGTGAGGATCATCTAGTCGGTTTTTATCCACCGCATATCTAACTCTCTTGGACAAGGCTTCATTATAATTTTCCTGCAATAAAAGAAATGGAAACATCTCTTACAGGGTCTTTACAAATAGTATGTACATGATAATTTTCCACATCTAATGCATATCACCATTTCCAGGAAAGATCAACTGGTCAACTGAAGCATCAATCTAGAAATTAGACGACAATACACAATTCATTCTTATAACCAAAGGGTAGAAAACTAGAATAACCACTTGTGACAAACAGACTGATATGACATGCTGCTGGGCATCTAAGAAGAAAGGATGAACAAATGACAAATGACATCACATTATCGCCCATCAAGATCCTCTCAAGCGAATGTCGAGAAACAACTAGCAGAAATTTTCATACTATTAGTAATTTCAGAATACATATACAACTGCATAAAGTCGATGGACTGTATAGTTATGTATTCTACATACATCCCACTACAGCTAGGGCTCTCCCGGTCAGCTAGAATTGAAAAGAGATTGAAAGGCAAAGAAATTACCTCATTGTGCCGCACAGGAAGTTCGTCATATTCAGAAGCACCAGATAGAATATGCAGAAACACCTATTTTATACCAAGTAAACCTTAGAAGACAAAACCATAATAACAAAATTGAAAGCCCATACCATAACTTTATCAACAGTACTTACTTCAAGAGATGTATCTGACCCTATGTTTGAACCAAACATCGAGACAGTCATGTAGCTAAGGTAGTACTGTGACGCTATCATACCCAACATTGTAGACTCGACATTGTCCTCATTCATCTTAATGCATCCACTGTCTTCCAGATCCTCAAACGTGTGCTGCACCAATCTGCCAATATGAATTGTCATAGAATTGTCACCACTAAACCAACAGAAACAGTTGATAAAGGAAAAACATGCATGCAATAATCATTTCAGGACTCATTCAGAATAAAATATTTCTGATAGTTTATGTAAGCACAATAAATTAAACTGCAAAATTAGCAAATAAAAGCTACAATGGCGATATATTTTGCCTTGATTTCGACAAGATACTATAAGCATACATGTTATAAGTGGAAATACTTTTATATACAAAACAATATGAATTATTTTTGAACAAATACCAAATTCATGACTATTATCTTTTCTGACCAATCCAAACCTGGAACTGTATTATGCTCAGAAGAAGATAAAACCACATGAAATAATTTAGAAGAAATGCACTCATCTCACCTAGACAAATAAGAGCTCAGGGCAACAGTTTCTGCATTCTCTAATCCATAGTAGGCTGGATTAACCATCTGAAATAAAAATTCATCAACTTTGGCTACTGGCATATTGCTGAAAGTATGAAAGAGCATTGATCCTGGATGGAACAGTTATTAAATAGCAAACACCATCTTTCTTTGCCTAGAAAGAGCATTTATTAATATGGAAGGACAAACAGTTTGGAAGTTAACTTTCCAAATCTAGCTCAGTAAAATTTAGAAAACAATGTAAATCAAGAAAGAACCCAGTTTTTCCAATCTTATTTTGTTTATAACCCCCTCCCCTCCACCCTGAAGTAAATACTTGGGCAGATTACAAGCAATAATGAACAGGTTCACTTTCATGTCACATTAAAAACATCTGGGAGAACAAGAAGAAAAGTTTAGCACAAGACCAAGTCACAATTTTAGTTAATATAAGGAATTTACTATCTCCATTCAAGCATTATCTTAATGAAGATGACTATTTAATTTCCTAAAGACCATGGGATAATGAAAATTTGTTAATAGGAAAGTGGTGCAAAATTGCATATTATCATATCTACAGTATATTTCAACTACCTTATGGGACATATCGTTCATTCTTAAATAGAAGTATGATATTTCACTTTCGGTGCCCCCCAAAGTGTTGCAGTTTCCGTACTCGTATAACAGGATCAGTATATACCTTATTTGCGAACCAAAGGACCAATTGATTTTTCGCTAAGCAAACCAAATTGTGATTTACATTCCATGTTTTAGAACTTGCTTTTGCATTTCCCTCTTACCATTATTATGTCACTAGAGCTTCAGAAGATATCAAACCATCTTTAGAACAAACGTTACAGCATGACTAGGGGAATTTTGATGTACAGGTGAAATGCAATACAGGTTAGAAGGAAAAAGTAACAAGACTGCGTGAAGGTATTCATCAGAAAAATATCCAAAAAATGTCAAATCTGCAGGGGGTTCATATTTTAGAGAACATAAGCAAACACAAGAAACAATTTTCAGTAATTTCTGAAAAAAATTATTCAGCATTTCCTCAATAACTGCAGCATGCATTTTTTAAAGCAAATATGTCTAGAAAAAGAAATATTGTTTTCTTTGTTGGAAAAGTCAACTACTATAAAGGTACAACTTCTGAATAGTTTCTTACAACGAGAAAAGGAACTAAAGCTCAAGACATAAACAATGGCACATATGAGGGTGACCTTAAGATAAGCCAAATGGTTTGAGGCACACCGCCGATATATATGTTACTATATTACTTTCTATTTCTCTATGCTTTATAGCTAATTCAGCACTGGAATACTTCACATCAGTAAAAAAGAAATATTCTAAATCGTTATGAAGGAATAGCAAACTGAAGGATTATCCCTCAGTTATTGATTACCTAGTCAATAAGTGATTGGCAAAAGTTAACTTGCAAACTCTTTATCAATCAGTAGTTATAAAAATAATACCAGTCTACGAAACAAGTAAGTCCATGTCAGATAATGTAATCCATCTTCCTTATGGGAAATTGTGCCGCTAACTATCTCTGCGTTTATGTGATCATGCAAGTGTTCTCTCAGACTACTCTCAACTGGGAATGGTTCGTACAAGAACTGCAAACAGAAAATGTCTGTATTATTTCCAGAATACATAAAAGAGAACCAATTAAAGAGTCAAAGTATCTAATCTCACCTTTTTATAGAAGCTTTTTTTGGGTTCATGAACAAGAATGACTGCTTTTCCATGTTGGTCATATTGTGGGCGGCCCGCACGACCCATCATTTGCAAAATATCTGTGATTGGGAAATCAACATATCTCTTTGTTTTTCCATCATAATATTCCGTCCCCTGAAATAGGATGCATGCATAGATTACAATGGCCAAGTTCCATTAAGTAGTATTAATTAATATCTGACACAGCTTGCTTGTCACGCTATACATAGTGAATCCAAGTGCAAGTCCTTTGTGGCCACTTCATAAGTCAGAAATTACAGCTTATTGTTTGATCAACATTCAATATAGTAGTTTTTTTTCCCCATGTACATTCTATATTAAAGTCATAATTCAAGCTGGAAATTTTGTCCAGGAGTTATTTTAATAAAGATAAAAGCCCTCAAAATTCACTTAAAAAATGTGATGTTTATGAGATCTTTCAGCTATGAAGTTATCTTGGATTATTGGACATTTAGAGAGTACACGAGCAGGTTAGTTGAACTCCTAGTCTAGGTAAGGCACTGAATTTGTTTGATGAAAGTAAATAATGCAATCCCACATAGTATTGCTAAGATTATCACATGTAGGAGTACATGAGTCGAGTGAGCCAGTTCTCACCATGTTCGGGCTTGATTTTTTTTTTTCTCAAGATCAAGCTCTAATCAAGTTTCATTGGCGAGTACGAATTTATTTTGAGCCCAACCTGAGCTCAACTCAGAATGAAATTTTCAGTGATCCAGCCAAGTATGTTGAAAAAATGCAAGAGTCGAACAAAATCACAAGAGTTGCTTAGTAAATAGAACCATCTGTTAATTGTTTTAAAGTGTTTATACAGACACTCTAAAAATTAAGATGTAGAAATAGTGTCCTAGTGACAATAAATAAATCTTCAAACAAATTTATACACAAGTCTCCAGATGAGCAGGTAAAGAAAATAGCATACAAGCCTAAAGTACTTGAGTTCACCTTTGCTGAAACACAGCTTGTTTACCAAATGAATTTAATACATGCCAAGGAATCGTCTATATATACAAGACAAAAAGTTTGCATTTCTGTGTAGCTACTAATATGAAGGACCTAGGCAAACTGCATAATTTGTTATTAAAGTATGTAGTGTATACCAAAAGTATTTCAAATACAAAGCCATGATGCATGTGAAATCTCATCAAACTCATACTTGTGGCTATTTTCTCAATACTTATCCTATCCAAAGATTTTTTTGTAAAAAATCTGAAACGAAGTACTATATATAATTCAACTCACCTTGATAATGACCAGATGAGCAGGAAGATTTACGCCCCATGCCAAAGTGCTTGTACATACCAGTACCTATGATGCAACAAAAAGAAAATTTTCTCAAATAAGAATCCTTTACCACATAACGTACCACAATAAAATAAATTTGGCAAGGGAAATACCTGAATCTTGTTGTTTGAGAAAAGTTCCTCAACCAGAGACCTGTCTTTGTCATTCAGCCCTGCATGGTGCAACCCAATGCCAAACTGTAAGGTATGTTTAAGATTTTGATCAGTGACCTGGGAAAGAACCATCTGTAATGACTCTTCTGTCATACTCAGGAACTGCACTGGATGCTCATCTGAAGCCGCAAACTACACATACGAAAACAAAGAACAATCAATCTAACACTAAATAATTTAAAATGATATGGAATAATACTTTCCCAAAAAGAAATATCATCAGACCTGTATAAGGTCTAATGCAGTAAGCCTTGTTTGGCGACGTGATGAGACAAATATCAGAACAGGTTTTGTAGGTGAGTGTGTACATATTGCAGCATAAGCTGGTTTGTTCATGCTGTTCATCCTTGGGCAATAGTACTTCCCTGGATATCCCTGTTTCAAAAAAAATTTATGCATAAGTTCCCAATTCTTGCACTTTCAAATCAACCACAAGATTTTTTTAAAAAAAAGGGTAAACAGTAAACAAATAGACCTAACCTATTCAATGTCCGTCAAAGTAATATTAGATTGAAATCATATAACATAAAAGAAAAGATTGAATGACCAAATTGCATTAGTCGTCACACATTCCCATCCTTTTAGAAACCGTCAAAAAGCAGTTTCTGCAGGCAATAGGAGTTACTGGTGTTTGTCAAGAGAATGGGACTTCTCATCCCCTCAAACCCTCAATAATGTCAAGTTGCATAAACATACAACACAACTTTCCTTTCTGTAATAGCAGTTTGAGAAGCCAGTTCTCTGAATCAAGAAATTTTAAAACCAAAATCTTGTACCAGAGATCCATCGAACATTTTATCCTAATCAAAAGATTCTGATGGTAGTGGTTTAACGAAGAATACCTTCTTTTGTGATTAGATTTAAGTTATTACACCTGGACTCAATAGAAAAGAGGAAACTACACTATTCTGCGAGTACAAAGAGCTTGACAACAGAAAGGAAATAACAAGCAGGACAACATATAATGCTCAGATCTGAAATATCAATAAACTCAGACAAAAATCACAATAATAATCTTTCTTGGTACATGAAATCATGGAAACCACAAAAATATAGAGTAGATTATTGCTTGACCAAAAATAGTCAATGGCTATGAAGGTCTTCTGAACCAGTATTCCAGATCATGCTAGTAATTATTTCACATAAATAACTAGTTCCCTCTTCCAGCACCCTCTTCAGGACATTAGAATGTGATAAACAGACTAATGGAAGTGATTTCAGAGTCCAAAACCCTCAAAATATTGGCATCAAACGCATTCACTAAGAGTATGAAGGAAGCAAAATTAATGATATGCAATGTCAGTAAAAGCTAGTGATCATCATTCTCTCTAGTGTAACGTTATAACTAAGTTTAGTATAAGCACCATCACATAAATGGCACCCTTATGCCCAAAAATCTTGACGAAAAATCATCTTTACAATATGTTCCCAGTTTTACAATATGTTCTCTAGTTTTGAAAGCTAAAAGAGTAGGTGTTAAGAGTTAAGACCCACGTGTTTTGAAAAATATGTTTCATCTTTTCTCTTGCACCTAATTTGCATATGTTTATGTTGAAACTTAGGAATCATCAAGGAAATTTTCAAAAGCTCAACAATGTCAAAGATACCCACTAACCTCAGAGGAAAGGAGGAAGAGGGACAGGGTCATATGGAAGAAAAAGTGTTACACAAGTAGCATGAGATTTGGGAAGTGATTCCATAAAACTTTGAACTGAAATACACAAGAACCATAAAACAGAAACAGATGAAAAATCATATGGAGAACTGAAGCTTCTTACCTGAATATGTACTTCAAGAGGCACAGGCCTCACACTTGGTTTGAAATTGAAGAGTCCAACTTCACCAACACCCAACCAATCAGCCAAATCACTAATTAAATGGAAAAGCAGAGAGGTCACGATTAATAATAAGATGACAAACACGCAGAAGGAAAAATAAGAGTTAAAGAAATAGAGAAAAAAAAAGGGAACACCAACAAAACGTATCACAGATGTTTTTGTCCCTTATCACTTTTAACTCCGCCTCTAGTAGGGAAAAACAGGGCAAAGAGAAAACAAAGATACACTAGCCACCAAGACAAAATAAATAGGGTCACAACTGGCAAAATTGATCAAAACAAATTCCGAGCAGGCAGAAATGGTCTGAATTTGCATGTTTTCATGAAAATACTTATTCAAATTAATTGTAAACGTTAATGATTGTATATAGAAGACTATGTAACTATAGAACATTTAAAGGCCTGATTACAGGCTTAATTATAGGGATCACATTCCCTAATTAGTGTTGATTTACTTGTATATATATGTAACTTTACTCTCTACAAAGTATTAAAGGATACCTTTCCTCATTTTGTTACATGGTATAAGAGCTAATCTTTGGTTTCTTGAGTTTTTTTCCAAGCTTTCGTTCTGCCCAATGAGCAGTAACCTTAGCTTCCATCTTCAGTTCAATTCTGCCAAGGGGAGCAAAACTTTAAAATTCTTTGGCTGTGGTCACCCGTCCTAGGTGACCATTTTCCCTCACCATCAGCTCCTTGGGAGCACCACCAGTTGACCGACCTCTCCTTGAAGACCAGTCACCGAAAGCCCTAAATTTGAGCCTCACACGCCGCCTAAGACTTCTGCATCATCTCACACACGATGATGTTTTGCCTTCCAACAAGTTCTTCGACATCACCATCACCTCTGTGTACTTGGTTTTGCTCAATCCTTGCTTCTCTATGGTTCCATACATAATGGTGCTATTGGGGCTTTGGTTTCTCAAGTTCTTTCACTCAAAACCCAAATAGGGTAGTTTGCCCTTATTTTTCTTTTCCCAGTCATCATGGTTTTGTTTGGTTTAGAAGCATAAGAAGTATTGCTTTAAATATCAATTTTTTGGCTTTCTTAAGCACCAATTTAGTTGCAACTCTGGCTGTCTTGGAACTTGTTTGGATACCCTTGATTCATTGTACTAATTTGCCTCTATGGCTGATGAACAAAAACACTTGGTTGTGACTGATGTTATTCTTGTGATGTCTAAATAGAAGAATATAAGTTGACTGGTCTCACTTATTTGGACCAGTGCAAGACAGTTTAGATTTAACTCAGAAGCATTTTAAAAGACTATCACCTCACCAATGATCCACCATTAAGCCATATTCATAAGGAATGGCTATAGACGATGTCATATTATTTTTACAAATCTGAAATTCTATTGGCTATAGACGATGTCATATTCAAAAAAGATGGAGTATTTTGAACTTTTTGTATTCAAGAAAAGGGAACATTTCACATATTTATAAAGTATGCATGGGGTTTAATCAAGCTGAACAATAAGACCAATCTCTTCAAGCATATTTTATGACTTTCAAAAAGATCTATGAAGAATTAAATACTTTTGCCAGAGATTATGATTTGATTAAGAGAATTTTTGGAGATTATGATTGATTATGATTATGATTTTATTAAGAAAATTTTTAGGGATTATGATTTGATTATAAGGAGCTACTGATTTTAAGCATCCACAATCCCTCTTCTCAATTTCTCTAAATTACTCATTTATATCATGGTATTACAGCAGGTTCTCTAATCCCATTCCTGATTTCTACTTTCATTCTCTCACAACCGGTGACTCACACCCATACCTTTCTCAATATAAAAAATAAAAAACTAACCTTAACAATCTAATCCCAGAAACACCTTAAGCAGCCACCAATGCCGAAGTCAGAGAAAGAGGCAAAGACAACAAGTGCCTCACAAGCTCCCACAAGTCACCGGCAACCACTAGTCAGCCGATGCGTGTAGTGCACACGCCACCTTCTAGTGACGTTCTGTTGACCCTTCTGATATGGACTGAATCGTTGTTTTTTTTCTTTAATTGCTAGAAATTGGGTTTGTGTGTTTAACCATAATGGTTGGTTCCATCGTAGTCGTATCTCATAGTGGTTTGAATTTGTCTCGGTCGCTCTTTTGTCGTTGCACAGTTGTTGATATTTGACATTCAATTTTTTGCACTATCGTTCTTCACTCAATTGTCATTAACATCTTACTATACAGGTTGCATCATCAGTGACTCCAAAACTGAAAATGTTGAAGGATAGCCACCCATTACGATTCAACAAATCACAAATCAAAAATTGAATAGAATGAAATATTGCTTAGGAGAAGGTGGTCATTGTATAACTCAAAGGCCTAGGCAGGTATGAGCACCTCACAAACCCAACTCTTGATATTAAGTCACCCAAGCACAAGTGGGAACAACATAACAACCAAATAATGACAAGCCTCTGGAATATCATGGAGCTAAATATTGCTAACATGTGTCAACATGTGAATTTCGCAAAGGAACTATGGGAGTATTTGAGACTTTTATTTTTCAATAATGTTAATAGTATATATGATTTATCTGTGGAACCGTTCAAGTGTGAGAAGGGAGAGAAGTACACCGAACATTTTCAAAAATTTAGAATCTATTTGTAGAACATTCAGCACCCCAACTGATTACAACAAATAAGGATCAACTTCTAAAAAAAAAGAAGAGTTATTCGTTATGAGATACTTGGCTTACTTAAGATCAGAATATGAACCAATTCGAGCCCAAATAGTGGGTGGCACCGAACTCCCACCACTTGCCAAGATACATTCACGCGTATCTCGATCCTTGAAGGGACCAACATAAGAAAGTGGTGACAAGTCTGTTCTAGCAATTCACAACGGTGGAAGAGGTAAGGCTAAAGTAACTGTGGTTAACTGTACCGCCTGCTCAACTGTTGCTTCACCCCTCCAAATCCATAGTCACTTTGGGCATCTCATTCAATATAAGTGTCGTGAGTCAATTTATGCAAATTGACTAGGACCAGCCAAAAATGGTAATTTTGTGAATCCCCTACAGGTTATTGCGCAGTTTTCCTGCTTTATATATATATATATTTAAATATAAATATAAACCAAACGACGTAAGGATAAGGCACCTTCTTCTTCTGTGTTTTTTTCTTAGCCTTCTAAGTAGTCTTCGTCTTCAAGGGATAGAATGGAAAATCCTTTCTTTAGTTCTGTTTTTCTTTCTCAACATCATTCTATTAGAATCTTGAAATACCTCAAGCGCAATCCTAACAAAGGGCTCATATAAAAAGCATGGGCATTGTTTAGTTCAGGCCTATAGTGATGCTAATTGGGCAGGTTGTAGGACTAATCGACAATCTACTATAAGGTATTGCATGTTTGTTAGTGGCAATCTAATTTCATGGAAAAGCAAGAACCAAATAGTGGTTTCTTGTTCAAGTGTAGAATCAGAATATAGTCATGGCATATATAACTCGGGAACTTGTCTGGGAAAACATATGTTGCAGGAACTTGGATTTCAACAAACTCAACCTATGGAGCCAGTGTGCGATAATCAAGCAACCATTTACATTGTTTCTAATCCAGTTTTTCATGAAAGGACAACGTATATTAAGGTAGACTATCATGTTGTCAGAGAGAAGGTGCAACAAGATGTGATAAAAACTATTAATGTGAAATCTGAAGACCAGTTGGCTGATCTATTCACCAAGTCTTTGGTTGGAAGTTGTGTAACACAACTGTGTAACAAGCTTAGAGCTTATGATATATATGCTCCAGCTTCAGGGAGAGTGTCAAAGATTATGATTTGATTAAGAGGATTTTTGGAGATTATGGTTGATTATGATTGTGATTTGATTAAGAAGATTTTTAGGGATTATGATTGATTATAATTGTAATTTACCTTATATAAAAGGAGGGGGAGTTGTCGATATCTTTAAGCTCTCACAATCCCTCTTCACAATTTCTCTCAATTCCTTTTTTATATCAACTTTGTTACTGTTTGTTCCTAAAGTTAAAGTCCAACAAGTTCAACAAGAGCAGACGACAATAATGAGTAATTGGACTAGTCTTAACTCTCAGTTTGAGATTCTTAAGTCTCAAATTCTTTCTAGGGCTAAGATTTCTCCATGCATGAGGTCTTTACTTGAATACTCCACATAGATGTTAGAGCATTTGTTACTCTTAGCATTCAAACTTCTAGTGCTCTAGTGAGTCAAAATAGAGTTGACATTGGAAAGTCATCTCGTATGAATAATAATTGAGGAACAGGAAATTAAGACAAGAAGGATCAAGATGTAGGGGGAAATTATTTGTCGATATTGTCATTAGTCAAGCCATACCAAATGTTCGTATTACAAGCTGTACAATAAATATCAGAAATCTCATTCAGCTTATATTGCAACTACTACTACTACACGTAGCTCATCTGCTGAGAAGACAATTACAATTTCTGTCGATGAATTTGTAAAATTCAATCGATAACAAGAAACATTGAAAAATTCATCTCACCCTGTCAATGCTATTGCTAACTCAGGTATCATGCCTACATGTCTTCTTTGCTCTTCCTCACAATAGGTTATTGATTCTGGTGCCTCAGATCATACGATAGGTAATTCTAATCTTTTTTCTACCATGCAAAAACACCCATCTCCTTCCCATGTTACTTTAACTTATGAATACACTTCCTTTGCTATTGGCTCTAGCATTGTTAACAACACTCCATTACTACCCTTTTCCTTTGTCTTGAACCTACTAGGACTTCCTTTAATTTACTATGTATGAGTAAATTCATTTGTGCCTTAAATAGTTGTATGATTGTATCTTATTCTTTCCTAATCATTGTCTTTTCAGGATCTTATGACGAAGAAGATTATTGGTAAATGACTTCAATCAAAAGGTTTGTTGAAATCATGAGAAATCAGGGAGGATTTCAATCTCCCTAACTTGCTCCTAATTAGGAGGCAAACTTCCCTAAATTTTTCTCCTTACCTTATATTGTGTTTTCTTCCTAAATTAGATCATGATTGTACCCTACATATATGGACGTAAATATTGTACAAAAGAGATATAAGAAAAACAAAAGAAAGAAGAAAGTTACCATGGACGTAGGTCATATTGACCGAGCCACGAAAATCATCAGTGTTGATTTTCTATTTTCCCTCTTCCTACAAGGTCTCTATATTCTGCATACTCAAGTGCCAAGACCCATAACTTGTTTAGGTGTGTTAATTCCCTTTAAAGCTCATTATCGATTAGGACATACCTCTTTACCTCTATTGAAGAAGTTATGTCCTCAATTTCATATGTATATTACTTAGATTGTGAGTACTATCAGTTTACCAAACATTATCGTCTGTTTTCACTTCTCAGGATACTAAACAAGTTAGTTTTCTTTGTGATTAGTACATTATGATGTTTGGAGTCCATCTCTTGTTGTGTCCAAAACTAAGTTTCAATATTTTGTTATTTTTTGTTGACGATTTCTTTGTGTGACTTGGCTCTATTTAATGAAAAATCGCTTTGAATTATTTTTCCATCTTACTACTTTTTGTGTTGAAATAAAAACACAATTTAATGTCTCTATCTATCCATACTTGGAGAAGCGATAATACCAAAGAAAAATTTTCCACAACAGATCAATCCTCATATGTTGACAAATCATCTCAAAATAATGTAGCTAAAAGAAAAATTTTATCATCTCCTTGAAACTGCCGGAGCACTCTTGTTCCAATTGCACGTTACCAAACATTTTGGCAGATGTAGTCTCTGCAACCTATTTTGATCAATAGCATGCTGATAGGAACCAGAAAAGAAGGAAAATAGAAGTAACTGAATAATAGAATTTTATTGATAAATTTGAAAGCAAGAATCTTAAACTCCAAAGTCAGTCCGTGTGGAGAGGACTAAACTCCAAAACAAATAGGTTAATAATTCAAGCTTGCTCACTTTCTCTCACTATCAGATATTTATAATGCTAGACTCCTAATCACAATAAAAGATAATACCTAATCGGTAAAATAACATAATAGCTAAAATAATGGGATAACTACTAGATCTGTGTAATGAGATGTGACTACTAGACGTGCGTTGAAATCAAACCACTGGTTTCCTCCTAAAATAAGTCTTAAGAAGCTGAGGTGGAGGTGTCGTATCACATGCCTTCAAGTATTCTTTGTGGTGAGATTCCTTATAATATTCTTTTTCTAACTAAACCTTTGTTCCCTTTTACAAAATGAATTTTTAGTATTAATTTTCTTATTCGTGATATTCGTCCTCAAGTCACTAAGTTAGACCCAAAATCTTTAAAATGTGTTTTTTAGGGCTACTCTCATCTACAAAACACCTATCAAAAACCTTTGTTCCCTTTTTTTTCTACTTCTCCAATTTCTAAGGAGGACAATGAATTGTTAGTTTACAAATCACCTATCAAACCACAAATGTTACCTCTACGCAACCATAACCACCACCTATTCGCCCGGTCTCTTCTAGAAAATGGATCATCTTAATAGAAGCTCAATATGTATCTCTTCTTTGACATCAAGTCTAACGCCCAATGATCTCCCAGTTGCTCTTTGCAAAGGTCAATGTCAGTGCACATATCCTATTTCCTCTTTTGTTTCTTATTGTCATTTGTCTTCCTCTTCTTATTCTTTTGTTGTCGCACTTGATTCTACGATTCCAAAAAATTGTTCAGGAAGCCTTATCTCATCCTATTTAGCTTGTTGCTATGATAGAGGAGATGAATACTTTTAGATGTTACTGATACCTGAGATTTAGCGAACTTACCTATCGAAAAAAGGCTATTGGAAGTAAATGGGTGTTTGCAGTCGAAGTCAATTATGATGGTGTTTGCAGTCAAAGTCAACTATGATAGATCAATGGCTCGACTTAAAGCACAACTTGTGGTAGAAGACTATGCTCAGACTTATGGTATGGATTATTCTAATACTTTCCCACTTGTTGCTAAACTAACCTCTATCTATCTATTCATTTCTAGGGCAACCACTTATGATTGGCATTTACAACAATTGGAAATAAAAAAATGTCTTCTTACATGTTGACCTTCACAAGGAAGTGCATATGGAGCAACCACCTTGGAGCTTCTAGATGAGGGATACTAATGAAAATCACGGACATACTGACATCGAATATTTTTCATATGCTGATTAGGCAAGTTATAAGATTGAACGAAAATCTACTACTAGCTACTGTCTCTTTATTGGAGGAAATTTGGTCTAAAGGAAAAGCAAGAAGCAAAATTTTGTATCCAAATCTAATGCAGAATGTGAATACAAATCTATAGCAAAATCAACATGTGAGATAACGAGGATATATCAACTATTATCTGAAATTCAACTTAAAGCCTCAATACCAACAAAATTGTGGTGTGATAATCAAGTTGCTCTACATACTCTTCTAATCTTGTGTTTCATGACTGAACTAAACATATATAGATTGACTATCTCTTCATTTGTGAAAAAGTGCAGTAAAACTTGATATCTACAGGATGTCAAAACTGGTGAACAATTTGGAGATATTTCCAGAAAAGCTCTATACGGTGCTTGGGTAAATTATATTTGTAACAAGCTAGGCACGATGTTCTAATCTTGTGTTTCATAAATGAACTAAACATATTTAGATTGATTATCTCTTCATTCGTGAAAAAGTGCAATAAAACTTGATACCTACATGATGTCGAAACAGGTGAACAATTTGGAGATATTTCCAGAAAAGCTCTATACGGTGCTTGGGAAAATTATATTTGTAACAAGCTAGGCATGATTAATATGTATGCTCCAACTTAAGGGGGAGTATTACAGATTATGTAGATAAGAATATGTAGCTGGTAGAATATTTTAAGGCTTAACTACAGGCTTGATTATAGGGATCACATTCCCTAATTAGTTTTGATTTACTTGAACATATATATGTAACCTTATTCTGTACAAAATTTTACGAGAAATCAATACCTTTCCTCCTTTCATTAGAGTAAAAATCAACAAAACGTACTGTGTTATACTAAATTGCCACCTATTCCCATATTGATAAATCTCCATGGTTGCAATATGTCTTCTTCTATGCATACAACATCACTAATCTCAATCTTTTGGTGCTTAGTTATTTTCCTCATCCTTGAATGTAACATAGCCAAATTTTACCATACTTCATTGTGCAATGCGCATTTAGAAATTCTACTAAAAATTAATTTTCTCAAATCCTGACAAGAAACTCAAGTCAACCTTTTCCTGGTAAAATTTTCCATGCCAATTTGCATGCTAGAATCCTATGAGCTTTATTTTAGGTTCCTTCGTCATTAAATTAAAATTCTAACAAAATTATATGATATATATGAAACCCACTGAACTAACAATAACAAAGAATGCTAGTTAACAACCATCATAAACTTAATCCAAATGACACCATAGTCTATAGAGACATTTTTGTCAAAACATTGTTACACAAACAAAATCTATTTTACAAAGGTGAAAAGGTTAGGCCTCCGAAAAGCAATGCAAATAGATGGTAAGATACACATGCTTAAGCATATTGTATAATATGTGCATTTACAAATGTGTTCAGCCATTTTAATATGTAAGAAAAAACTTTGGTTGCAACACACATAAGTAATAGACTTCAAAATGACATGCAATAAAATTATAAAAGCAACAAGTATAGTGATGGAGATGTTAGAATTTGGTGCAAAAGATTCCCAAAGCGACTACTTATTAGCTAGATTCAATTATACAAAAGCATGAGAATAGATAGAGAGAACTACACAACAACAGAGTAAAGATAGAGTTGATAAAATAAAGAATAGAAGGTCCAACAATTAGAAAAGGTGTTGATTGCGAAGCTAAGCAAATTGTCAAAACATGAAGTTCCATATGTATGGAATAGATTGAAGTGTACTTTAACTACTGTGGCAAGAGGAATCAATATCAAATATATGGATTTTTTCTCACACCCATACCTTGCATTTGCCAAAGCTGTAGAAAGACCGACAAAACGTACCATACGCTCTGTTTGAGATGAAATGTATCTCATTCTTGAAACAATGACCTGGAACAACAAAGTTCTAAGGTTGAGATCACAACGGAAATAAAGTAAATTTCATACAAGACGAAATGAAGATCGGTTTTCTAAAGAAAGATGATCCAACAATGAAATGTCTTTGTTTGAAATAAGGCATTGCAATAGACATAATTCTCCAACTTAATTGATTGACTAAGTTTACCGACTTTTATCTAGAACAAGCCATGTCAGAATTCAACAGTGCAAGTTCTACTAACATCACGTAAGGATAAACAAAAAGAGAATGCAATCCAAAACTTTTCACTAGGAACAAAGTTTAATATTCACAATATATCAATATCATAATACCATCATAAACCTGTATAATTCCGTCTCAAAGCCTCGAAATTGTCCCATTAGTATATCTAGTTGAACATAGTTATATTCATTCACGATGATTCTAACATTCTATAATAACATTAAAAAAATGTCGCATTTCACAACGAATTGTATCTTTGAATGAAACTAGATAATCAACGATTATAGAATTATGTACTTGCATTACAGATAAATTATAAGTTGTATGATTTTGAATGAGGAAATTATTACGTTTCAAGGTGTTCTTTTCGGCATACACAAAACTCAGCTAATTTCCACGTTGCTATTCATCTAATAATGAAGATACTAAATAGAGTTTGAACTGTCACTTTTGTGATCTAACTTGAGTGCACAATTTTTAGTTTTTATAATATATTGATACAAAAATATGCACAAGTTTAATACTATATAATTCTAATTTCATAGCAAAGTGCTTTTCTACATTAAGAGGTAAGATATAGAGCACGTGTGAAAAATTATACAAAAAAAGGTACAAGCCCATTAACTTTAAGAAGTCATAAGTTACTCTAGAAAAAAGGAATCTTGGTGATTCTAAAAACTTGTTTTGCAAGTAATGTTTAATTTGAGAAAAAAAAATTCATAATGTTATTTTACTCGAATGCAATAAATACCAGAAATTTGGGTATATTCATTAGTCAAATTTTGACCTTGTTGGTTATGTGATTTGCAACTTATAAATATAAAGCCAATCCATTCCAATTCTTTCATAAGTAGATGTGTAAACCAATTTCCAGCTGAATTTTTTGTTAAATAGTTAATTACACTGAGCCTCTTTGCAGTTTTTTGAAAAAGTCCCCTATTGTTAAATAATCAGTCACATAGACAAAATTCAATCTATAGGGAGCTTTTTGACAAACATATATAGAGGGTAAGAAAAAAAATTTGAAATTAAAAATATAAAATATGTGCTTTTTTCTTAAACATAAGGAACTCCTCTTTTAGTGTAGGCAAAAGTGAACTTTCATAAGACATCTTAATTTTTATCTCTATAGCCAATGTTGGTTCCCTATCCCCAAGCTAGAATCATCCATGACTAAATCACACTCTTAATTGTTGTGAGGTAGAGCCTAAACTCTACTATCAAATGGGTCCTCCACTTCCTATTACTAAATCATGTAAAAATAGAGTGCTCAATATAAGGAGCCATTTTCAAAAAGTGATCAATAAGCTTATGATGTAGGCTGGCAGGTTAAATGACCAAAGACAAGCCCATATCGTTATCATAAAAGCATTTTGCTATAGAGCATTCACATTTGGATGATCTTATAATGTTTTTCATCAATCACTAATTGCCACAAAATTGATTCAACATCTTAAGATGCTTTGCTCTTAGAAATGTTTGCAAACTCCTAATAAGAAATACCTCAAGAATTGGTCCACGATCAGCTCCCAGCAAGTGAATCTCATCTAAGATCATGAGTCCAACCTATTAAGCAACATTTACAATTAGTGCATGCTGTGCATAAGGAAAAACATGAATAGTGATGCTAACTTTCCATGGTGAAAAAACAGCTAAATCTTACATAGATGTACCTTTTTTACATAATTTCTACTATGCCAATTTCGACTAATACCATCCCACTTCTCAGGTGTAGAGATAATGATATCCGCTGACAAAAGGGCAGTTAAGTCTGGTGTATAATCTCCTGTCATTTCAACCTGGTAAACATTCTTTTAATTCAGTAGAATTTCATGGTGCAGACATACATACAAACACGTGAGCACAAAAATAGAACTGAGAGGACTGAGAGCACTAATATACAAAAATCTTTTATCAATATATTGGAGTACCATCTGTTTTCCTAGATGGGAGACTAGACCCTTTCTCCAATCGTGCATTCTTTCTCGAACAATAGCCTTCAATGGTGCAATGTAAATAACCTGCATTAAATACATGAAAATGAGATAAGAGAGGGACGCAAAGGCTGTAGAATTAAATGTTCAACTAACACAAGAAAGCAAACCGAGCAATATAACAAGAGAGTCAGTATCAGACAACTCAAAATGCAGTTTTTTTTTTCTAATTGATTTATGCCCTAGTATTTAACCTAAGAAATCTATGGTGAAGCATAACATTAATCATAATTCATTGTTTCCTAGTTCAGTTTCCTTTCATATTCCAAAATTGGCATATAATTTGGTTTTCATTATCAACACTATCTCCGAAAATCCTGATTCATCTTTTCCAAGGCATTTGTTTCAGTTAGAATTGCCATCTGCTGGATACAAAATCTGGTCACTGCATGTTTTCATTTTTATTTCTTGAATACAACTTCTTCTAACAGCTAAATTGTTCTGTATTGGCAGGGAATTAGAAAAAATACCTTCATATCAGGCTGAGTATTGAAGAGGCGAAGCATTGCAAGTTCCGCAGATATAGTCTTCCCACTTCCAGTGGGAGCTCCTAATAAAACATTGTTGTCTGTGTGATATAATACATGAAAAATCTGCAGTTCCAAAATAAAAGCATTATATGATGTGTGCAAAGTGAAAAGAGAAAAGAGATTTATTAAACCATACCTGTGTTTGTATAGGATTGAAATGGGAAAACTTGTACAAGGCTTCATAAGTACTGTTTCCGAGTGAAGTAATAGGAAGAGGCTTTAGATCTAGAAGCTCCGTGTGAGAGGTACGAGCCTAAACCAAGAATAATATTTCATAAGACCTTAGAAGGAAAACAGTGACATACCAAACTGAAAAGGTAAATCACTCAACATTCTCCAAAATAAATCAGAAAAAGAGAATGCACCTCAGGCAGTGCTAAGTTATGAAATGATATAGTGTAGAAAGCTTCTGCGTGCAACCAAGAATCGGAAACAGCACGAATGTAGTATTGTGCTGGATGTGGTTCAAATATTGGCACAGTGAAGGAAAGTTTTTGAGGTTCCCCCCGAGCCATCTTCTTTGTAAGAGTGAAAAGCTCTGAATGGTAGATGTGGTCATTCTCTGAGTCCTGATAAAGTTACCGATGCTCTAGTTATAGATTATCCAAAATTAGGCACCTTATTTTTAACAGTTGTAAATAATTTCTGAAGCCATGGCCCCTGGCTCCAAAACTGACACTATAATCATGTAAAACACTCGTAAGAAATCAAAATTTTAGAAATGATCATGAGTTTCACGTAGGGATACAAATGAAATCACTAAGTAAACGAAAATCCTTGGTACGTTGATATTGGTACTTCCTATGTGTTTTATAACTAAAGAGGAAACCTTCGTATATTCAACTGCAACAGCTCAAGTATAGGAGCAAAACTAGGAAGGGAGGGGAAAAACGCAAAAACGGGATGCTTAAATGGGAGCAAAATGAACCTGCATTACCAAATCTCTGAGTCTCAACATAAAAGGAGAAGAGGATCACTGTAGCAAAGTCAAACTAGCTTGGAAGTTCAAGCTAAGATTAAGATAATTCAGTAATATCATTTATTACATATTCCTGTATACGAAGCACCAGGTGTAGAATTTATAATTAACATACTAAGTAGCACTTAAGATGGCACAGATCACTATTAATTGCTAATAAGCACACTGTTCATAAATATATATTCAGTACACCTCTATGACACATAAAGGCAAACTTATACTTTTAAAAAGTCAACATTAGACCTGAAAGCTTTCTGCAGGTTTTAGGTAAATTCTTTTTTACAAAACTAGAACAAAAGATAATTTCACATCCAATATTGCTACTTTGAGACATTAACATGCGAGTAATAGTAGATACCTCAACAAGAATCCACCAACGTTGTGCAGCACCATGGAAACGGTCTTTCCATGAGAAATTTGGAGTTATGAGCAAATCCACCTAAAAGTTCAATATCAGCAAGAGGATCCTCAACTTCTCAATTTGCAATGATCAAGAGAAAATATTTTTGTGAAGACACCAAATCATTACCTTCAAAACAGTTCTGGTGATTGGACTTACAGTTGCTAATAACTGAATTGATGGAAAATAACCTATGTATTGTTTAACCAACTTCAGAGGCAGTAGCCCAACCCAAACACCACAAAAGGAGAAAAAAGAAAGAAAACGAAGTGATTACAATCACAGATGTCCAAGTCAATATAGTGAAATACTAAAGAGTTAAAAACTCAGTGTAATATACATACCTTTCCTCCATGTGCATATCGAATAAGAGCTCCAATATCCTTTTCCTCCATCTCAAGCAGATGATCTAGGTCCACCCCTTGTTCTTCAAGCTTCCGCAATATCTAAAACAGTTAAGATATAGAATTATACACGCGCTCTGCGTAAACATCAAGTAAAAGAACAATAAAAATATGCTAGACCAACTTCTGCTGAAAGATCCTTGTCAAATTGTCTAAGGGGGTGTTGATGAGGCCAAATTTGGCGATCCACAGCCTTGCAATATTCCAACATGAATAATGACATCTCAGACCATCCTCTCCGTAAGCAAATTTCAAATAATGCCCGCATTATGCGAGCCAAGCTTGCACTTATATATGCGGCATCAGAGACCAGAGAAAATGTATCAATTGAACCATGGGAGATGTACAACTGCAAATTCATTTAAACAGCATATTAGGCATTTACTGTTTCCATACTTTGACTCAGTATAGACGAAGTGTCAGTTATTAAGCAAAGGACCAAAAACCTGGATAAGAATTGAAATCTTTCCATATTTGTTTGAAGGACCACCCTTGACTTCTAAAGGACATGAAGTGCGCAATAACATCTCTAGCTCATTCTGCTCCTCTTCTCGAACAACAATATTCTCAAATTCAGAAGAGTGGGCAACCATATCAATTACCTACAACAAAGTGAAAATGCACCAAGATAATTGTGAAAATACTAACATAATATAATTTAAGTCCAAGAGTGATTGCAATAAATTTTCCAGTCAAATCATCAAGAAAATAGCTAGCTGATTAATATATGAGAAGGACGTCTCCATGATCAAAATGGAGATGTCAATGCTATAAACAATAACCTCACTATCATTCATGTAGTGCCTCAACATTTCGTTGTAAGTTTCAACACTTGAGTAGTGGATATAGAAGTGGCTTGCAATACGACCAAGCTCTGTACAATAAAAATTGCCACTTTTCTCATCAAACCGCATCATTTTCGCTTTATCAAGAGCACGTGCGGCATCTGCTATGAGAGCTCGTTGCTTTAAACTCAAAGAGGGATCCGCCATCACCTACCAAACACATATAAACCATATGAATAACCTAGTTATTAAACAACATACACATAACTGATTAAATCTAGAATGCTGTAATATTCCAGTTTTTGAACCCCAAAAAGTGCAGGTCGAAGAAAATAAGGAAAACCTTTGGTTGCAAGTCAAGAAAGATTGATTTATAATCCTGTGCACATTACTGCAACTTTTTAAGCATGGGGAGTCAAATGCATCTTTTATTGCCAGACATAAATAGCCATACTATACCTCATCCCATCCAATACCATATGCCAAAGGATTCTGCCTCATCCTGATAGCAAGATACGTATAGCCAAGCCAAGCACAAGCTTCTTTAACATTAGTAACAGTACCCAATGCCACCTCCGCATTTAGATTATCTTTCAAGGAGCCAATAAACTGCAAACACAAAGGAAAAATCACCAATTAAAATGTAAACCAACTATCATCTGCATATAGCAGTTATTGCAAAGATGCAGCAGCAATTAACCTACAATCTGAAGAAAAACAAAAGATAGATACTCGCAACAGGATTACAGAAAGTTAACTTCTTAATACAAATGATAACAAAAATCCTCTGAACATCTAAACTCAACAAGACCAGAGAGAAAATGGTCAGATGATCCAACAGTGATACATATTGCAAGTTGATATTGAGATAAGTATATTTTTAATCCTCCTACTAACTATATTTTTAATCCTCCTACTATAGGCAATTTCCTATTTTCAGCACCCCTACCTTTTCTTTGAGTCTCCAACGTTGACATTTTTCCTATTTCAGTCCTGTTCGTTAACTCCCTTAATAGAAGTGCATATGTAGCAATCCATATCATCAAATAAATGACATGGAAGCCACCTGGATTTTCCACTAACCACATTTAAAAGGCCTTGCACACCATCATCCAAAGCTCCCATTGTAGTCACTGTCTGAACGTCTCCAGATACACACATTACAGCCTATACTCCTCTTCCTCCTACCAACCACCAACACCCTCACCGAACCCCTCTTGTCGCCACTAGCCACCACCCTTCCATCCGCAAATATCACTGCCATATCTATGTCCACCAATCCTAGCACTTACCCAAATATTACACAACCACAGCCAACTTCACGACCATCACCACCCCCAACCACCACTATTTCAAGTAGAAGATACTCAACTCCACCACAAAAACCAAATAGAAAACATGATTTCCAAGCTGGGAATGGAAGACATCTATTCCTCAACTTGAGGGGGAGTGTTGAGTAGTATATTAGCTATAAACTTGTTTAGGAAACTCAATTTCTTGGTACTTCAAAGATTGTGGGATCCTAAGTATCCCTTCAATTTTGCGTCAATATATGTAATACCTTTCCTCCACAATTATGAAGTCTCAATTAAATTATATGTATGACTTGGGAACAAAGAGGAGTTCAAGACAAATAATCCAAAACATGAAATGATTGAAACGGAAATGTGACAAGTTGGGACCACGTACTTTCACAATTAGTGCAACACATCTCAAATAAATTCTGTGCATGACTTGGGAACAAAGAGGAGTTCAAAACAAATAATCCAAAACATGAAATGATTGAAAATGTGACAAGTTGGGACCTAGTACTTTCTCAATTAGTGCAACACATCCCAAATAGCTTTCCAGTACAATAACTCATTCAACTTGTACCATCACATGGCACACAAACAAAATTGATCAAGAATCTGTACTTACAAAAGCAGCATAACTTTAACTAATAATCAAGATCAAAATGGCTATTACAATTGCAACACATCTAATATCATCTGCCACGTTAAAATTAAAAAACATAAATCCATATTACAGATAAGCAACATGTACATTGTTGTAGTAGAAAAGCTAAATAAGGTTGTAGACATCCAGGTAAAGCTAGGCCTAGTTCAAAATCTGAACATATGACAATAATTTCATATAATGCATCACTTAGCCAAGTAAACTATAAGGTTCTGAAACACATTAGGCTTCTAAATTGATAGACACCATGAAATTCTTGGCATTGAATACTAAAACAAAATTGAGAACAATAATCTTGTTTAAAAGGTACGAAAAACAACTACTCTAACAACCATGTCCCAAGTCAAACAAAAAATAGCAACCTGACTTTCTATCGGAAGTTGGCTTGTCAGCAACCTTAAATAGTACGCTAACTTATCATGAGATGTGATTATGATGCCTTCACCACTCTTGTCAAATTGAGGCCTCCCAGCCCTTCCAAAGATCTGTTGCAATTAGACAAAAGAATAGTAGCCATTAAAAGAACAAGGGAGCCACTTCCATGTTTTGAGACATATATAGATTCTAACCTGCATAACATCAAGCATCCCTAGGTCACGCCATCCACCAGCCTTTGGATCATACAATTGGGTTCCCTGAAGAGTGACACAACAAAAATATTGGACTTACTGCAAGAAAAGGAAATAAACTAAAGACATCTCACAAAAATTTAGAAAAACATAAAAAAAATATATGGAAGAAAAATGTTTCATTTGAAAGATTTGAGATTCTACAACATTTTTTATATGGCATTATAATTTCCATGCTATAGTTGCTAGTTAGGTTCAGTAGTAAATTTTGATCATTTTATAGCATTACTCTGAGAAAGATAATTCATGCACGTTTTCTCTGAGGCAAACTATAAGCACATATCAAAAAACCAGTCTCTTTGGAAAACAAAAGCCAGGGGAAACTATTCAGTTGGACCACTTAAGCAAACAACCAGCCCTGTTGCAAACAAAGAAACTGGCTGTCATAATAACACATAAATAATTGGCGGCCCAAGGAATCAAGATAACACAAACAGTTCAAACAATCAGGTTTCAGTTTTAATTCTTTTAAGAATTCATTCAAGTCCTTCAGTTTTATAAAACCATGTTTTCTCCCATGATAACTTTTGACAAAACTTTAATGACTTTTAAAAGGTTATCCAAGTTCTTCAACTCATTAATTCGGCATAAATATGACTAATTAATTGCATTAAAAGCTTTAATTTACTTTTAATATATCTAGTCTTCGGTATGATATTTGGCACAATTAAATAAATAATAATAATCATCATTTTTCCTACAATTTCTCAACTAGAAGTTACATATTACATCCTAGTTTGTAACTATAAACAGTCTTTATATTATCTTAATTGCCAAATTGCTACAAATATGACCTTTTAAGTGACTGAATATTTTTAATATTCACCAATTTAAATGATATGTTTTTTAAAAAAAATATTTAAATGCTATGTTGCAGGTTGTTTACTGTATTACTATCTTTAAAGTCTATTTGAAACATGGTGAAAAAATGGAATTATATTAACATATATCTATCATCAACAACTGCTTTAACTCCAACTCAACCTTAATCCTTTATGGATCAGTGGCTCTTAAGGCAATGATGCTCTTGTTTTCTAAATATCACATGATAATATTGCCATACGTAAGGAGATCTTTTCTTCTTGTCCATGAATTAACCAATATTGATAATAAAAGGGTAAAACTTTAGACCTTTTGACAATCACATAAAGCCTGAATTTATAGTCTCAAAGTTCCAACTTTAAATATATGCAAGATACTCTGATACATATGATTCAACATAAACATATCGTGTTATCCATCAGCTAAAGTAAATTTTAAAATTTCTTCAAATTCCTAGTCTTTACCAAGTGTTTTAAACGACACATAGTGATTCTGGAAACTTCATATTGATAGAATTATTTAAAATTCATATAAATAAGCTAAGATGTAACAATAGGTATACTTTAAATTGTTTAATTTATTATGGAATCACTTTAAATTTATAAATTCAAGTGATAGTCTTTTTATATTAAATTAAGTCCTTCTTTATTTGTTTGATGTGATTCCTTATTTTTTAATCTTTCAAAATTTATTTATGTTACACAAATGAATTAATCCACTTCAATTCCATGTCATATTGACCCTCTATCTTCCTTATGGCAAGGTCATTGGTCAACCTTTAAATTTCAAACATGGAGTAACCAAACATGTGTACAAGTGAGACTATAATATGAGTAAAAGTGAGACTATCTTATCCAGTAAATTAGATTTAGTGTAGGCTTTCTGATTTGCAGGGAAAAGTAGGATATGTAGGTTAAAAAACAGATAGAAAACGAGAAGAGGGAAGAGGAAAGACGGAAGCACAAACCTTGATCACAACTGTATGTGCAGGTAGGTTTACGCCCCATGCTAAAGTTGCTGTGCAAACTAGTATCTGGAACAGTAATATATCTAACTTCAGAAAAGATACCAAGTCAACATGTTAAACAGGTTAATCTGAGCACTTTTACCTTCAAGAGTCCATCAGAGAAGAGGCGCTCGGTCAGGCCTCTATCTGCACGTAGCATCCCTGCGTGATGAACACCTATTCCATATCCAAAAAGTTCGACTAGATCTTTGTTTCTAGACTTAACCACTTCTTTCTGAAATCACAAATTAAGGAAATCAATGACCATGACGTTTCCATAAGAAAATAAGTTCTATTCCTCACCTTGATTAGGCCAAATTGTGGATGTTCATCATTTTTTAAGAGCTCCAGATCATCATGCTTCTGAGCAAGTTCAACCTATTCAAAAAGATAGCTAAGATGCCTTTAAAAATGCAACAATAAATAGATAAAGATAAATAACATATTCTCTAGTGTTTATATTAGTGTGTTGTCTCCCCAGGAGTTCTAGATATTCAAATTTTTGTCCATAAGTGCAGGATCATTTTAACTGTAGTGTGTGTACATGAGTGAAAGATAGCCTCTTTCAGTAGCAGTAATACACCTACTAAAAGGCAGTTTATATAAATAGCAGGAATGCACCAACCAAAATTCCACATGTTTATTGATACCATCCTTGAAGATTGAATCGGCACCATCAATCTGTATAATTCTTGCCTATAAATATTCCGACTCCTTTGGGTTGAGGCAAAATTCAACACTTCACAATGTTAATGTAGTATGTATTTTAGAATGATTATTATCAAGATCATAATATTTGATACGTCCAATATCCCTCGCCCATTCCCATGAGATAAGTGGGTGTCAAATAATCAATGGAAGATCATCAGAGAAAAGATAGTACTAAAACTATGCAGCAGAACAATGCAGCACAAATGGAACTAAGGAGATTAAGGAGCAGACAAGTTAGACCAATATATCGAAGCAAAACTCATAGAAGTTTACTTTTAATAAGCATGCAGAAAAAATGTACCAGCTTCTGAGCTGTTTTTGCTGTATCTTTTCGTGAATGAACAAACACCATGGCCTGATGACCCTGTCTCAACGAATCAATAACCTTAAACAAAAAGGTGTCATCAATTCATTATCCTCCATCTATAACACTGATTAATTGGTTAATAAACAGAAAGGATTCATGCAAACAGCTACCTTCTTATAGCAAATTTCATTCAGCAACTCATTACGAGCAGCAAAGTTATGCTCACTAATTCCAATATATTGTTGTGCAAGAGGTACAGGACGATAACTAGAATCAAAAAAGAAGAGGCCAGCCTCTGGATTCACTCTCAGAAATTGAGCAACCTTAAAAAGTCAATGTTAAAGATTTCAATTTCAAGTAAACCAGTTCATATGGATGAAAAGGTATGTGAATTATGCTGCAGTAAAGACCTCCAAATAATTAGGTAGAGTGGCTGAAAGTCCCACAATGCGTATCATTGTCTGTGTTGACTCCACCTGTCACCCATTAGAAGGAATATGTGAATGACTCTTAGCTTGCCAATCTTTCACGTGCATAAATCAAGTTGTCATGTAAGAAGTAACATCACTATGAAGACATTAGGGAAAACCAATTTCAGCATGGATAGAACAACTAAATGATAAAATGCTGAAGAGATTAGGTTTGAATTCCACCATACAGATAACTCAGTAAGAACTTACCTGACGTAGGGTCCTAGCCACTAGTGCTTCTATTACAGGACCTCTATCATCGTTTAAAAGGTGCACTTCATCAATTATTAAGAGCTTCACCAGCATTGAAAGTGACATGTCACTGCTTTTGCGAGTAATGACATCCCATTTCTCAGGTGTTGTCACAATCATCTGAGTCAAATTAATTGCAAATTTAAATGATCAGTTCTTAGCACCACAGCACTAAAAGCATGCTTTAAACTGTCCAAAACAAGAAAATAAACAAGTATAACCTGTGTTTCTTCCAGTTCACTCTTAGAAAGTTGCATGTCCCCGGTAAGTTCTCTCACTGTCATATTCAATGGTGATAGTCGATGGCCAAATGTTGATGTGACCTCCGCAGCTAATGCCTACAGAAAGTACAAGAGATAAGCAATTCACCAAACATTACAACCAGCTCGCAACCAACAAGCTATATGTTGCTTGTACCTTCATAGGAGCAACATAAACTATCTTAAATTCATCTTTATGCAAGTAACCATCCCTGAAATGTTGTCCAATCTGAAAAACAGGAAAGGAAAACATGGTCAACTGCATAAATTCTTAATACATTCTATCAACACACCACCAGAAGCTATACTTTGTACTTGGGACTACTAATAAGACCAAGATAACAAGCTTATATTTAACCGACAAACAACGAATCATTATCCCAAAAAGCTATGCAATCTAGATAAACTATCTTAAACAATAAAAAAGTACACAAGATGCTTCAGAGTGTTGAAAAAAAAAACTAAAAGAAATATGCTTTACTATACACATGGGAAATGCATAGTGATCATATGATGCACCCGTCGAAGTGATTTGCCAACATCATGAGCTAAACTAAATACCACTAAGGGATAACCAAAAAATTTGCAAGTCAATCACTAAACTTTTGTCCGGACATTTGGATTTTTTGAATTTGGAGCATATAACAGTATCACCAATTTTTTGCAATTTTGTTAATTTATTTAGATGTAAAAATTATGAAAATAGTCGATCATCAAAAATTATGCATATTTGCAGGAAGCTTGCTAATACTTTTCATATCCTTTGTAATAAACTACGCCGTACCCTCAATGCGGTGTCACCTGCAATGCTCCCCACACCACAATAGAAAGAAAGTTGTTACGTGCCTCATATGAAAATGCATGACATAACATAGCACAGGTATAATTCCATCCTACAGAAACTAGGATGAGAGGAAGCCTTCAATTACACATTCGCAAGCACAAAATTCAAAGTACCTCATGTAAAATAGAGATCATTGCTATATTTGTTTTGCCAGCGCCAGTAGGTGCACAAACCTGCAGAGAGGTTAGAGCTATAGATTTCTTAAAAAGTTCTTTCAGCCATAAGTTCAATGTATGGTCGGATGTCTCTTAAACCAACCAGAATTAAAGAATTATCTATTGCCAACGGATCAGATGACAATTCATCAACACTCTCTGAGAACAGAAACCTAAACTCACCATTCAACACATTTTCACTAAGAACTTAGCTGCACTAGTTCTCTTAGGAAATTGCATTTCCCTAGGTTATTTACTGCAAAAGCAGAAGACAGAAAACATTTGTTTCAAACCAATGACTTTGATAGACAAAATTGAAGATGAGAAATCAGGAACTTGTCTGCAAAATGTGCATGCTGGCCTTTGCTGATAGAACCAAAGGTAAAGGGAAGGAGTGGGGCAAAATAGAAGCTTGAATGGGTAAATCTATTAAGTTGAACTTAAAAAGTTTCCACAAACATGCAACTCTTTCTTAATTATCAAATGTAAAATAACAAGCTCTTTAGAATTAGTAATACATGTCAACTTATACTTCCTTCCTCTGTTATATACATAAGAGCTTAAATACAGTTTAAGTAACTCACAAGAATGTTTTCATTAGTGAAATAAACAGTCTGAAATATTCGGCTTTGAATACGATTCAGAGTTTTGTAGCCATGAAAAGCAGCTTGAGCAAAGTCATCTAACTCCTTTATCTCAATCTGACAACAAAATCCCAAAGAGAAACAGGTTATGGAAAATCCAGATAAACGCAACATAGCAAAGTGTCTACATTGCATTGCCAAAGCTACAATAGATGGGTTACGCTGCCATCATACACTCATGTTCTGGAGTCATGTTCAGAAAGAAAGAAAGGGGAAAAGTGAGAGAGCAATATTGACAATTAAATAAAAAGTGGGCTTAAAATGGCTATTACTTATACTCCGATAATAAAACAATATTTACGACTTGCAATTTCACGGCACGAACGTAACTCACTTCCTCCTAAAAATCTCTGAAACAGTGAATTTGCGTAATTTCCTAATATGACCAGAATTTTAGAGTGCAGTTTCTTGAATATGCCTCACTTCTACTAAATATCTCTGAAATATTAAATTTGCAGAACCATTCTAATGTCTTTTGTAAATTAAGACCAGAATTTTAGAGCGAAGTTTCTTCAAAGCCTATGCTTAAGTTGTTGGATGAGGTCCAGGACTAACTCAAATAACCCTTCACTCACAAAGTCCATTACGCTGAAACTGTGGAGAAAGCAAGGGGCCTACAACATGTTATGTTACAATTAAACTTAATTTTGACATAAATCAAAGGAAGTGCAGTTTGAGCTGGATATTGTCAATCATACAGGGACAACATTAGGAAATAATTCAACCATATAAAATCGATCATGAGCATATCAGAAAAGTGAAAACAATGTGAATGACTAAATCAGAGAAACAAAACCATAAGAAAACAGGAATAATTCATTTGTTATTGGGTGACAACATTCCCACACACCCCAACCCCTACTGCTCACCACAGACACATGCATATTTATCTATTTGTAGCTCAGGAGAAGACTGCCGTTCTTGGAGGAAGAGGTTTAAATCTAGAAATGCTTTGCCCAATAAATGAATAAGATACGAAACAAATAGGAATTTGGATTTCCAAAGGTAACATGATTGCAAAGCAAGTTCATTCCTAGTATATCACCAAAGATTTCTTGCGAGATTTGCAGCATCAAAATCATTCACAAGATTCACATCTTCAAGAACGTTGTTGATAAAACTTATCACAAGAATTTATCATTTTCATTGACACATCTTCTTAAGCACTGTCTTTTCAAGCATAAATTATAGTAGAAGATTTCAAACTTATCAATATATTACTCTCTTTAAGTTTGTGAGTCAGCCAGTTGAATTTGGAAAGAACAAAAAACTAGCCTAAGAATGAGTGAAGAAATGAATTAAAAAGATAAATTTGCAGATGTTTCAATAGTTCAAATTTGAAGATATTCTCTCTATTCAACAAATGAAATGATGCTACTCTCAATAACGAAGGCGCTAGCAAGTTCTAGTTAGAACCATCCAGAGAATCTACCACAAGAGTGAGAAATCTAGATCAACATAAATTACCAGCTTTTCTCCAGGTTTCATTTGTGCAGTTGGTGTTGGTGGAATAACAACTTCCTCATAGCCCTTGTAGTGTTTCCTTAGAGTACCTTGTGGAAGAGCAGTTACTGACATTGAATGTGGCCCTGGCCCTGACCCAATTGTATCATCAAGAAGATTCCTTCGCTCACTAGCTTCAAGTAAAGAAGAAAAACTTGTGCCCGAAGCTTCATTCTCAACTCCATACTCAGTCCCACGTCTATGTCGCTTTTCCTCCTTTCGCCGAAGTTTATCAATTTGCCTTCCAGTTTCTGTCTGGACAGTAACCTAATAGCAATGCTTATTTGTTACTTTTGTGGTAGTTCCAACTTTCTAATTGATGAAAAACTCAACTCCAAAAGGCACAATAATAGGAACAAGAAAAACAACTATACCTGGGTGCCATAGCTAGGCATCTTTAATTGTGTGTTCACAGCCAACTTATCTGATCTCAGTACTGAGAAACCATGACGGATAGCATCAACGAGTTCCTTCCGATGCTGAATATGGAGAAGAAAATCTCAACCCTAGCTCCCAAATATTTTAAAATTTTCCTCAAAATGGCAACAATCAATCAACTATATAAAAAGATAGAACCGTAATCCCAAGAACATATAAAAAGAATAGTTTTCTTTTAATTCAAGCCAGTCAATCACTATAAAATGGTGTTTGTTGGTGTGTGAGAGTGTGTGAGAGGAAGAGGAAGAGAGTGAGATGAGAAACTTGGACAAACAAATTTTAGGTTTTTGCAAATCAATACCATCAAACTACACACAAAGGCGAGTAGCAATTGCCATGAAAAAAAGTTATCAACAAATTTCAGAACAAATTAGACTCAGATTTTGTTAAAACAGCGAATTACTACTCCATAAACTATAATTTCCTCAAAAGTATGAATTATCATTAAAAAATGTATGTCCCATAATTCAAATAAGCTCACAAGCAACATGACAAATTGTCCGCACCAAAGTTACAGGCTAGATGAATAATCTCATTTCTTACCAGCAAAATTTCTTGAACAATTTCAAATGCGTTATCACCAACAAGATCCAATAAATCACTGGCTATCTGAAATTGAAAAACAAAGTGGATAAAGGAAACGAAACTTAGAGATTGTCCGTCATTAGACATAGGTTCAAAATACTCATCAAGAAATTAAGAGAAAAAAGAAAATAGTAAAAAGTACCTCCTCACCAGGCTTGTCCGAATCGACTACACGACATATAGCCATGGCTAGATCATCACGAGAAAGCTGTGAACTGCTCCCATTGACTATCCGATTGCAAGCATCTCTCAACCAACTCAGATTAAAGTTTCCTCCATCAGCAATAGAATGATTATTTACATTATCATTATGATCATACCAGCCATTGTTATGAAACAAAGGTCGATCATCACTCAGTAGTTCCAGATTGTCCAAATCAACATCCACCAGAAATCGAGATGGTGGTTGAAAAACAAGGTCAGAACCAAATTCCAGTTCATTGTCACCATCGTTTGCATGTTTTTCTAAAATAAATGCAGCCCCATAATTACCACGTTGCAAACCAGAGAGCTTCCCTGACAGAGTTGCTGCTTTCTGTATGTTGGTATCTGAAATTGCATGACCAATGTGCCTCTGCAATGTCAACCTGCATGTCAACATCAATAAATACAATAACACTCTGAATCACATGATAGCGTCTTGAAACAAATTTCTTAGATATTGATTGGTCAACCCAATTGTATATAAATGAACAAACAGTATTCCCATAAGGTTCTAGCGTATAACCAAAACCTGTTTCATAATAAACATATACCGCCCCAAATTTGTGACTTGATAGTCAATCTAAATTGAACAAAGAAAACAGAAAAAGAATATGCTAAGACTTCAAATTCTTACTTCTTCTCATGAAAGGTGCCATTAGCATTCTCTCCATCTCCCGGTCCTGGCCCTGGGCTGCCAAATAAACGGTAGACAGCAAGCGCCACTTCGCGGAACTCCTCAGAGGGAATTTCTCCATCTATTAACTCCGCAACAGCCCCAATAAACTGCTTGTATGCTTGCCGCACTTCAGATGAGGCTGTTCCACCATTTCCATTTCACTTAACTCAGTCCATAGAACCTAGAAATCTAATATGTATGTATACAAAAAGTAATAATACCTTCCTCCCATCGATCAACAATCTTCCTGGCAAGTTCCGACTCGTCAACCGAATTTCCAGTACTAAATCACCAAAACAAAATTGGATAGAAGGAAATTCGTCAATTATCAAACATGAATACATCAACAAACCAATTCAATTTTATCACGAAGGTCGTTCAAATAAGAATACATGCCGCACAATACACAGTCAGTCAACAGCTTTCCGTAAAACAAAATTTGATTCGAGTTATACTTACTTGGAAGGCTTGAGGTGGTGTTGAAGGGTGATCTTGCGTTGGAGATAAGCCTGGTCGACGTCAAATGGCTCTCTAAGAGAGTTGGTCAAGCGAGGAAGCTGCATTAACATTGTTTAGGGTTGGATTCTGCTGATTCAGTTTCTTGGGAAAATTTGATAGAGCAAGTCAATAGTTGGCAACTGAACCGTGCGAGAAGACGAGCGATGCAAATAAACTTTCGCCCCGGGAGCTTAGTATAAGTTTAGTCGGGGGTTATTATTGGACACCTTAAAGAAGTTTTATAATAAAATGAAATATCTCAGCCTATTCTGAATAATAAAAATAAATTATCTTTAATTTAAAAAGTTCACGATAAAATGTAAAATAATAAATAAAATTTTATCATATAATGTTATGATCAATGTTATGAATACCGTACCGAGTTTGGTATCGGATTGAGCTCTGAAACGGAATTGTGTCGGTATCGATCAGTACCAGGTATCGTTTCGAAATATTTTTAAATTTATAAAATAGTCCCTAAACTTTTTAAAAATTACAAAATAGTCCATATTGATATATTATACAGCTGTA
>JAOSBP010000006.1:24354435-24367644 GCA_027563825.1 Erythroxylum mucronatum | reverse complement strand
TTTCATGCATTCATGTAATGAAATGCATCACATTCTCACATTCTCAATCAATCACATGATTTCATATTCACATTCAGTACACATTTATCATCAAACTTTGATCTGACATTCAACAAAATTATTGAGTACACTTATTTTAGTTAGATTCATATACAAGGAGTACTTCCAATATCTCATTCATGCATCAAACGCCTCGGACTTTCAAACGCCGGAATCAACACAATCAAATTCACATTCATAAGATAATTCAGAACATAATTTAAAACAAACAATCATTTCAGTGAGACCATCTAGGTTACTCACAGGTTGCTCCAGAAATACATTTACACATATAACAATTTACACAATTATATTAATACTCATTTATGCACATAAGTATATATGGATTATGTACAATGCATGTTTAATGACAATTCCGGGAACATTTCCAATATTCTTATCACATAATCATTCTTATACCAACAACTACATAAGTATAATTTGAACTTAGGTTTACACCTTAATAAAAAACAAATTGAATCTAAGTTTATACTCAATTGATCATTCCAGATTTTTCTAAAAATAGACTTTCGGGTCAACTTTACATGGTCATTATGACAAGGAAAATGAGGAAATTAGGCAACAAGTTCTTCTAAAAACATATTCCTCCATGTCTTAAGTTTCTAATGGCACCAATATCATACAATTAGGTTTTTTATTCCGAAATTTATACTCAAAACACTTCGGACTGTTCTTAAACCGCAACAGTACTCTGTACTCAATTTTATGTCAGATTTTGGAACTCTTAAAAACAGAATTAAAATTCTATTTCTTCCATAAATTTGTATCCTTATGTCTCCATTTTAATATAAATTAAAAATAATCTCATTTGGATATCTACTGGTCAAAATATGGATAAAAATACCGAAGTATGTTCAGTGAAAACACTCCATTTATCATATTCTAGCACGCTTATCATTTTTATCCTAAATTCATCAATAAATCTTTTCCGAATGAATTCAGATTGCCATAAATTTTTATGGAGAGCAAGAAAAATGTATGAGGACTTTTTTGGTTTAAATTTCTGGTTATTTGGAGTTCAAAAGAAGAAGTTATAGCCAAAAGAATGAAGGATGTTCACAACTGTCGCGTATGATCACGATCATGCTTATTTTTTGGTTAAATTTCAGGTCATTTGGAGGTCGAGAGAAGAAGTTATAGCCAAAAGAATGAAGGATGTTCGCAACTATCACGCATGGTCACGATCGTGCTTTTGAACGATCATTCACTGTGAGACGCTTCCTCATGCGCAATCGTGCAATCCAAGTCTATAGCACAATGTCATAATCGTGCACAATTGCACACTGCGAGACTCATCACTAATGTGCACGATCGTGCACTCATTTTTTCCTTTTTTTCACGATCGTGCAATGTCTCATTTTTTCCCTTTTGTCACGATCGTGCACTGCCTCCAGATTTCCCAAACTATAGAAATTTTCTTCTTTTCTTCCTCTCTTTTGTTTAATCTACCATCTCTAACATATATCTATCATTTACTCTTCATTTTGACTCCCATTAAGCTCAACTCATTCACAAACAAATCAAAATCTATCACAAACATTAAAACAGAATATTCATATACGCATATTCATCCTAACTTCTGCACTTCTTCATTTTTCTGCATTCTCTTCATCTACTGCACTTTTTTAACTTCATCTACACCTTCACTTCATCTTAAACTTATCATTTTAAATCTTCTTCCCATATCACAACATCACCTTACACATTTTCCTTAACTCTAAACTCATTGTAATTCATCTCTAAAACACCAAAAGAAATTCACGTATACAAAGTGAAAACAGAGCATACGTATAACAACTTTCATGAATTTTTGCACTCTTTTTGTACACACTTTCAATGATTTTTTCTTAACTCAAAATTCATTTTAACACCATCTTATAACATATTGATCATCAAATATACAAAAACAACACATACGACACACCCAAAATTCTCATCCCTGTTTTAGCTAATATATATTTTCATTTTATAACATCAACGGTTAACTAACATGATGCATGTTTCATTATCATTTAATCACCATATCTGTTTCATAATCATGCAACTCACGAGAATTTACATATTATTTACTTGCTAAAACTTCAAGTTCTTCAAAAATCACCAAGAAGTCCTAACTCCTTATGTAACTTATGTACATCATTCTGGAGGTTGGCAGGTTTTGGTTTCTTGTGGCAAGCGAAGAAAAAAACAAGGTGGGAGTAGCAAGTGAGAGATACGAAAGCTAGATTTAACGTTGATGGAAGTTAGCAAGAAAATCTGTGAAGGAGATAAAGAAAATCACGAAGAAGGAGAAAGCAAGAACAAAACAAAATAGGTCTTTTTAGTATGATCGTGAAATAAAGAATAAGTTTGGCAAGTGACAAGTAGCCTCACTTAGTTCTCTATTTGTCTTCAATTTCTACTCCAATTGTCTCCCAAATTTTCAATATCATTTTCTCACAAATCCTAATACCCTTAGCCAATTATTTCAGTTGTCATTTTACACTTATTTCTATTATCATTCATCAATTGTCTTGCCACTTGGCATTTTCCTAGTCCATAAATACTCATAACTTTGGAAATTTCCTAAATTTCACCAAAAATTCTAATTCAGCAATTTATACTCTCCAAATTAGTTTTCAATACAAATAAACCACAATCCTCAACATAATATATATATAAATCAATTATACCCGAAAAAACGTTAATGGATGCATGTACAATCATTTGAATGTGTAAAATTCAATATTCACATGTATATGTATACTATATTATGCATGAGCATGAAATGCACTTTTTAACTTCTCAATAAAATCTCATATACACCATTCTAGCCCTAATATGGGCAACTGAATATTACACAATTGGTTGATAAAATACAAACATATCAAGTTTTTACAGTACATGATTGGGTTTATGCCAGGTTACAATCTTATCTTCGTACTAGTGTGGAAGTTCGAGCTAACCAGATACTCTCTACTTTATATTTTAAGCCATTTAAGATTTTACAATGTATGGGAGCAGTTGCATATCTATTGGAGTTACTCAAATTCATAATGTGTTCAAATTTCTCAGCTCTGGAAGCATGTTTCTAATGTTACAAAGATTCAATCTCAACTTTCAATTTCTCTTTAGAATATCAGTAAATATCCCATTGCTATTGTGGAATGTAGAACGGTTCAAAAGCATAATAAGCCAATTATATAAGTTTCGGTGATGTGGTTTGATGGTAGTTTTAATGTTATTTGGGAATGTTTATACGACTTACAACAATGTTATATTGATATTATATCAAAGTAAAGTAGAAGATAAAGGAGACAGTGCATGTTAAATAAAAAACATTGAATAAAATGTTGTCATCTGATATATTTAGTATGAAATAAATAAAACAAACTCTATTTACTCGTGTAAGGAGTGAAAGTAAGTAGGTTAATGGCTATAATAGTCATTAATGAATTATGTAATGATCATAACAACTAATTAATATGCTCTTTCTCTCTCTAGCTATTCTATCTTTCTACTTATTTTCTCGTATATTCTTGATATTTTCAGTAAAATAATTCCTACTATTAAATTTCTACAGCAGGTTGCGCATTCTCCTTTGCATGACAATCTACTTTAAGTTCGTTTAAGCAAAGACTTAACCTTTCCCATATGATTGTCGACCAACTAATTTGCTCTCAAACGCCTCACGACCCTCATAGTGTTTAACTCTTACACTATTGCAAGATTATTGAGAAAATACTAAACTATCAAATGCAACAACAGAAGTATGAAAGAGATACAACAAATACTAACCTTTATTACTTCTGTCAAAGTACATAAAGGAATGCTTTCTAAATCTATATATGAGGAGCAAGGATTAAATGAACTAGTTATAGGCACCTCTAACTTAATGGCCAAGTTACAATTAAGAATTTAAACTGAAGTAAACTAACCAGGTCACATCTTATCCTAATCATATTACATCACACCAACTAAAAAGATGGTATTTGATACACGGTTGTTCTTGATAAATTTTAGCTCTATTTTGTCATCGTTTTTGCATTGAATAATGTTAAATTGCCTTTAGTTTTGTGAATTTGATACTGCTCCTTTGTTCTTGGTATTTGCAGATGATTTGGGAAGAAAATGAGGTAAAATTAAGGAAAACACAGTCTACCTGTGTAAATCCACACAGTTCGTGTAAAGTAGAAGTTTAAAATTGCAGACCCGAAAGTCACACGGCCAGACCGTGTAGATTCACACAGACCGTGTCTTTCAATGCCAGAACGCACAACCAGATACGAAAGTCACATGATCTGCCCATGTGAATTCACACAGTCCGTGTATGATAGTTTTTGGTGATTAAAAGGAAGTTGTAGGAGAAAAGAAGGGGACTTTTTGACTAGAGAGAAATCGCAGAGTGAGATTCAAGAAGGAGGGGAAAAACATAGAGCAATCAAAGAAGAAGAAAAACTTGGAGATTGAGAAATCAAGATTCAAGAAGCAATTGGAGTTCCTTTTTCCTCCTCTTTTCATTTATTATTTTATCTTCAATGTTCATGTTTATAGTTTTTACTTTTAGGATGAATTCAGTCATGAATCTTTAAATTTTCTTATTATGGGATGTTTGTTTCAACTTGAGATTTATGTATTAAACCTTATGTCTTTATTTCTAAATTCAATGTTGACTTGATTTCAGTAAAGTAATTTTGTCTAATATTGACTTGATCTTTCTAATCTAGGGTATCTTATTGAATAATGATAGATGTTAAACTAAGTACAGTGATGTTTAATGTCTGAATTGTTAGATTATACTTAATTGAAAGAACATCAAGAAATAGAATTCTTCATTAGGAGTTCTTGAGATTAACCACTATGTTCATTGGGTTGGATTTGATTTTTGGTCTAGGAAACTAGTTTAAAAATTGGAATCAACTCGTTAATTACTTCAAAAGAACTAATTGATACGAGTGGGTTAATATGCTTGGATCAATATTTTACTTCATAAGGATACATGATTTCTTTGTTGAGATGAATTCCTATAATATTAGCTCAAATTCTGTTAATCGTGCATTGATACTTCTTTAACAACTGAATTTTCATATTTGATTGCTTAGCAAATTTAGAAGGTATAAATTTAGTACTTTGACTTAGTCCTTGCGGATCGACACTTGATTGTTATAACAATTTTTGATGCCGTTGCCGGGGACTTTTTTCAAATATTGAATTTCTCTGAACAAAGTTGACTAAGCTTTACGTAATTCAATTTTAGATATAAGTTTATTTGTATTTACTTTGTATATAAATTTGTTCACTCTCGTTTATGTTTCTCGTGTAGTGGTGAACTAAGATTTATATGCAATTTACTTTCATAGCCCCATTTGATCCTGAGATTGAAAGAACATACCATAGGAGGAAGAAACAGACGTTTGTAGATAAGAAGAATGTGATCTCTGTCAGTAGTAGCAACACAATGGAAGGAGTAGGACCGTGGCTCTGTGATTATGCAGAGACAGGAATTCAAGAAAACACTTCATAGATTCGGAATCCAACTGTGGAAGCGAATAATTTTGAGTTGAAACCATCTCTTATATATGTGGTTTAGCAGTAGCAATTTGGAGGGTCACCTGTCGAGGATCCGAATATGCACTTAACGATATTCCTTGAAGTTTATGATAATCTGAAAATGAATGGAGTCACCTCAGATGCAATCCCTCTCTGGCTTTTTCCATTCTCTTTGAGGGATAAGGCAAGAGCATGGCTTCATTCACTTCCAGCTGGATCTATTACTACATGGGATCAACTCTCTAGGACATTTCTAGCCATGTATTTTCCTCCAAGCAAAAAGACGAATCTTAGGAATCAAATCTTAACATTCACATAGAAAGATGATGAGACACTATATGAAGCGTGGGAGAGTTATAAACATTTACTTTGGTTGTGTCCACACTATGGCTTACCATCTTAGATGGTCCTTCATAATTTATACAATGGATTACGCCAATCAATGAGGACCTTAATCGATGCTGCAGCTAGTGGATCAATTTTAAATAAAACTTATGTTAATGCATACAATCTCGTTGAAGAGATGGCTCTCAATCACTACCAATGCTCTAGTGAGTGAAGAGCAGCAAAACGTACTCCACGTAAGTATGATGTTGATGCACTTACTATGCTCTCTGCTAAAGTTGATGCCATGACTCACAGGTTAGATCACTTGAATGTTAATTCTGTGAATGCTAATAGTGCTACTTCTGCATGTGAAATTTGTGGTTCTGTTGATCGTGTGTCTGTTAATTTCCAAATTGGTAGTCCTTTGCCCAAGATCTGGGTAGTGATCAAGTTCATGCCATTAACAATCTTAACCAAAGACCTTAATTTGACCCATACTCAAACACTTACAACCCAGGTTGGTGGAACAATCCAAATTTCTCCTGGAGGAATAACCAAAACCCCCCATTTCAGCCAAACATTAGGCTACCTCCTAGTTTTCAAAGACCTTTCAATCCAATCAGGACCTCCAAAATCAAACCTGGAAAATATGATGGAATCTATGCTACTAGCCCAAAGATAACAAGATGAAACCATCAAGCAATTAACTTCTAAGGTAAACTTATTAGATGCTCATAACAAGTTGCTTGAGAACCAAATAGCAAATTAGACTAGTTCATCGACCACACCACTAGGTAAATTACCTAGTCAACCTGAAACCAATCCAAGGGAACACTGTAAAGCTGTGACATTGAGAAGTGGAAAGCAAATGGTAGGACCCTATGATCCTAGGAATGAATCTATAAAAGAGAGCACAGTTGAAACTCAGGACAAGACTAGTAGTGAAACAAAAGTTGAGCTGGAGAAGGAGAGTGAGGAAAATCATCCTTCTAAGGAACTACAAAAGCCCTTCCAAAAACCTTACACCCCACCAATACCCTTTCCTCACAGGATGGCCAAAGCCAAGTTAGATGCTCAATTTGGGAAATTCTTAGAAGTAGCACTTTCTCAAATGCCTTCTTATGCTAAGTTATTAAAAGAAATTTTGTCAAACAAAAGAAAGCTAGAAAAGCATGAAACTGTTGCCTTGACTGTTGAATGTAGTGCTGCCATTCAAGACAAGCTTCCTCCGAAACTCAAGTATTCTGGTAGTTTTTCAATTCCTTGCCAAATTGGTAAAGTAACAATTGAACGTGCTTTATGTGATTTAGGATCAAGTATGAGCCTAATGCCACTTTCTTTGTGTAAGAAGCTTGATCTGGAGGAATTAACACCTACTATAGTTGCTTTGTAATTAGCAGATCGATCTGTTAAATATTTTATTGGTTTAGTGGAAGATGTGCCTATTAAATTAGGTAATTTGTATGTGCCTGTTGATTTTGTTATTTTAGAAATGGAGGAAAACACCCGCACCCCAATCATTCTTGGAAGGCCATTTTTGGCCACAGCAGGATGTCAGATAGATGTGAAAAATGGCAAATTATCTTTTGAGATTGGTGAGGATTGTGTTCAGTTTGACCTTTTAAAAGCTACTAAATTTCCAAGCTTGTCTAATGATTGTTTTAGAATTGATATCATTGATTCCATTGTAAATACCCATTTGTCTAACCAACATTTGGATGATTTTCTTGAGCATTGTTTAATTACTAATGGAACACCGAGTGATGAGATTCCAGAAGTGGCCATGATTGCTAAAGCTTTAGAAAATCTCCCTACAAACTACAAAGCTAAAGAAGAGCATTTTGAAGTTCTAAAAGTGGATCAACAAACTGAGGTGAAAACACTTGAGGTAGAACTCAAACCACTTCCCTCCAATTTAAGGTATGAATTTCTAGGCCTTGATTCTACTTATCCCGTGGTTGTGAATGCTAACTTAGATGCTATCGATACTGAAAAACTTGTTAACATTTTAAGAAAGCATAGAAAGGCCATAGGTTATTCTTTAGATGACCTTAAGGGAATTCATCCTTCTGTGTGCATGCGTAGAATCTTAATGGAGGACGACCATAAGCCCACCATTGAACATCAAAGGAGATTAAATCCTAGTATGCAAAAAGTGGTCAAAAAGGAAAATTTGAAATTGCTTAAGGCTGGCATAATTTATCCTATTTCGGATAGTAAGTGTGTTAGTCTGGTTCATGTAGTTCCTAAAAAAGGAGGGATAATAGTAGTGATAAATGAAAAGAATGAACTTATTCCAACTAGGACTGTCACCGGGTGGAGAATATGCATAGATTACCGTAAGTTGAATTCTGCAACTAGAAAAGATCATTTTCCCCTTCCCTTCATTGACCAGATGTTAGAAAGACTTGCTAGGAACTCTCATTTTTGTTATCCTGATGGGTATTCAGGTTTCTTCCAGATTCCCATTCACCCACAAAATCATGACAAAACTACTTTTACATGCCTATATGGTACCTTTGCATATAGGAGAATGCCTTTTAGTCTTTGTAATGCCCCTGTTACTTTCCAAAGTTGTATGATGGCCATATTTTCTGATTTCATTGAAAACATAATGGAAGTATTCATGTACGATTTCTCTATTTATGGCTTGTCATTTGATGATTGTTTGACAAATTTGTCAAAAGTGTTGAAAAAATGTGAAGAAGTTAATTTAGTTTTGAATTGGGAAAAGAGTCATTTTATGGTACAAGAGGGGATTGTATTGGGTCATTTGGTTTCAAGTAAAGGTATTGAAGTTGACAGAGCAAAAGTGAAAGTAATTGAAAAATTGCCCCCGCCTACTTCAGTAAAAGGTGTGAGAAGTTTTCTCGAACATGTTGGTTTTTACCGACATTCATCAAAGATTTTTCTAAAATAGAAAAACCTCTAACATGTTTACTTGTCAAGGATGTACCTTTTACATTTAATGAGGATTGTTTGAGTGCTTATTACAGGTTGAAAGATGCTTTAGTTACAGCTCTAATTATGCAAGCACCTGATTGGAATCTTCCATTTGAAGTGATGTGCGATGCAAGTGATCACACTTTAGGAGCTGTTTTGGGACAAAGAAAGGACAATGAGCCTTATGCCATCTACTACGCTAGTCGTACTTTAGATGAAGCTCAGACCAACTATGCCACCACAGAAAAAGAATTTTTAGCTGTTATTTTTTCTTTTGAGAATTTTAGGTCTTACCTAATTAATTCCAAAGTTGTTGTTTTTACAGATCACGCAGCTATATAGCATCTATTGAAGAAGAAGGACTCCAAGCCACGTCTTATCTAATAAGTCGTATTACTACAAGAATTTGATCTAGAAATTAAGGATAAAGCTGGTATTGAGAATGTGGTAGTCGATCACCTTTCTCGGATTACTGTTCCCAGTGATTACTATTCTTAGTGAAGAATGTCCCATTAATGATTCCATTCTGGGGGAACAACTATTAGCTATATCATCTCTTGACTCTCCATGGTATGCCGACTTGGTTAATTACATCATTTGTGGATTGTTCCCACCAGAAATTACTTATCAACTGAAGAAGAAACTCATCTCTAATGCTAAATACTATGTGTGGGAAGAGCCATTACTGTATAAATATTATGGCGATGGTATTTTTCGACGATGCTTACCTAAAGATGAAGTCTAAAGTGTTCTTCACCACTGCCATTCGACAGTTTATGGTGGTCATTTTTGGTTCAGATAAGACAGCCGCCAAGGTTCTCCAAGCATGTTTCTTTTGGTCTATTTGTTTCGTGATGTAAGGCACTATATGGCTATATGTGATAATTGCCAGCATTTAGGAAACGTATCGAAGAGAGCTGAGATGCTGCAAACTAGAATATTGGAGGTTGAATTGTTTGATGTTTGGGGAATTGACTTTATAGGCCCATTTCCTAAATACCATAACAATCTCTTCATTTTAGTAGCAGTGGATTATGTTTCGAAATGGGTTGAGGCAATTGCAACTTTCACGAATGATGCTAACGTGGTAATAAAGTGTTTGAAGAAATATATATTCACTCGTTTCGGACTTCTAAGAGCCTTTTTGAGTGACAATGGTACTCACTTTTTGTAATAAACCCCTTAAGAATCTTTTACAGAAATATGGTGTCTTTCATAGGATTGCTACGCCTTATCACCCTCAAACAAGTGGGCAAGTTAAAGTTTCTAATCTAGAAATTAAGGGTATTTTAGCAAAGACAGTTGATAAGTTAAGGAAGGACTGGTCTTTAAAACTTGACGATGCTCTTTGGGTCTATCGTACAGCTTTTAAAACACCTTTAGGTACGACACCATATAGGATTGTGTTCGGCAAAGCATGTCATTTACCAGTGGAGTTGGAACACAAGGCCTATTGGGCTATCAAAACTTTAAACTTTGACATAAAATCTGCTGGCAAAAAGAAGGCAATGTAATTGAATGAGTTGGACATTTTAAGGTTAGATGCTTATAAAGGTTCTCGCCTGTACAAGGAAAAGACCAAGTTGTAGCATGACAAACATATTACCAAGAAGCGGTTTAAAGAAAGTGATTTAGTTATGTTATTTAACCCTCGTCTTCGTCTTTTTCCAGGTAAACTCAAGTCTAGATGGTCTGGTCCATTTCGAATTCTACAATTGTTTTCACATGGCACGGTCGAGGTTTAGAGTGAAGTTTCCAAAGCTTTCAAGGTTAATGGACAGTGCTTGAAGCCCTATGCAGAACATCCATTAGGTGCCACAACAACTTTGGCACTTTCTGAACCACAACGAAACTGATATCATTTCACGGTTTGCTTATACCATTTAATGAGCCTTTTTTACGCATTTGTTTAAGTTATTTCTCTCGCATTTGCTTTATTTCTTTCAAATTTTGTCTTTAAAAAAAAGTTTCGAAAGTTACACGATCTACTCTTGTGAATTCACACAGCCTATGTAACTTCCAGCATGAAATTTGATTTTCACCCGAAAGTTACACAGTCTGACCGTGTGAATTCAAATAACCCGTGTAACTTCCAGCCTGAAATTCGAGTTTTCACTCAAAAGTCACATGGTCTGCCCGTGTATGTTCACACAAATCGTGTGACTCTCAGCCTCCCATTCACTTACAGCCTGAAAGTCACACGGTCAGACTGTGTATATTCACACGGACCGTATGACGCTCCTTCACTGCCATCTTCATTCATAACCCCTTTATTTTCTCTCTCTTTGTACATTTCATTTCTTCCTCTTTCTTCTCTCATCTTCTTAACCCTAAAAATCGCATTCTAGCATTCTCTACTTTTCATTATACTATTCTTCACTCCATCATCATCTTCAGCCTCACCTCCATCACCCGAACTGATTTTCATCTCCATTTTCACCACCTCTCTATTCCTTCATCCTCCTTCTATTCAACTCGTTCACCAATGGGACCTAAGAGGAGAAAAAACCACACTTGGTGGGTCAGGCACCACCCACGCTGAATCGTCTCGACCACCATAGTGACTAGGTAATTCCAATCCCTTTGGTTTATCTGATACCGATGAATGTGCTAGATATGAAACATTGAAAAATAGGCCTCTAATTGCAACTCAGTACTATGATGAGAACACTTTGAGTGACTTGGATTTATTAGCTGATATTTATAGACTATTTGGTGCTATTGGTTTGCGAAATTTTCTGGATGTTAGGTGCTCAACATATTTGAACATAACCCTGGAATTTTTTTGTACAATTTTTGTTGAAGTCACTCACGGTCGTGATTATGAAATAGGCAAGATTTCCTTCCAACTTTTAGGCCACTGACAAACTTTAACCTTAGATGAATTTAATGCTATTTACTCCTTACCTACCGGCTTAGCATCACTCATCGTAGGGTTCCCCTAGCGTTGACCGATTTCATTTTTGGTCTTGAATTGCTGATGGCCCGTCCTATAACCCTAGCTCTTCCAAGGCCACATGCATAAAAAATCCTTGCTTTCGCTATGCTCATCATATATTATCCAATGGCATTTTCGCTAGAGCAGGTAGCACAAATGTTGTTCGCTCCCCTGAATTGTATTTTTTATATGCTATGTACAATGGTGAATCTGTTGATGCTGGTTCTTTCATAGCCTCTCAATTCCTGCGTGTCGCTATTCAACCTATCAGGGAAATTTCTATAGGTGGTTTAATTACCCCCATTGCTTTAGCTTTTGGCTTTGACCCCCTTGCCAATACGGATTTTCTTGTACAAGGCTCGGAGCAACTTAATTACCCAGCTCTGGAAGCAATGCACATATGTAAATCAGTTAGGAGACACCGTTGCTGAGTCTACCCCAATAATGTCAAATTCCATTTACCAAGTCCAGCCCACACCACTCTTAGTGACCCATCCAACATTGATTGGATGCCTTTACTTGATCGCACCACTCCAAATCCATTAGATTCTTGCCCTTATCCTCCTACTCAATCTATGTCAATGCCATCCTCCTCATTCCCACCCACTTCTTCCCACTTTGATCTTAGCGCTCTCCACTCTACGCTCACCGCTATCTAAACTGAACAAGCTGCTCTTCGTGCCTTAGTTACTGATCAAGGTCACTATCTCCATCGTTTTGGAGATACTCTTTCCACTCTTCGTGCTAATCAAAACACTTTGCAGCAAATGGTTGAATCACATAATGCTTACATTCAAGAAATGACAACCGCCTTCAACTCGTGGCGTCAGTGCTCCTCCTCTCTAGGTAACCCACCACCTCCAATGTTGACCCCGATTTTTCAGTGGAATTTTGAAATAAGAAATAATATAAAATTAGTGTTTTATATATGCATTGTGTAATGGAAGTTGAAAAAAATGTTGCAATATGAAGAATTGTGAAAATTTGACTTTCTGGAGTAAAAGTTGACTTTTTGATTTAAGCCAAATTTGAGGAAATGATCTTCTTGAAACTTGTATCCTCTGTCAAGAGCTTTCCGTAGCCATAAAGTTTGATATTTTTTGATATCGGGAGTGAAAGTTATGATCAGTTAAAGTTAAGTATGATATTTTGTTTGAAGTTTGACTTTTGGGGTTGACAGTTGACTTTTCGATATAGGCAAAATTTGAGAAAATGATCTACATGAAATTTGTAGTGTTTATTAAGAGTTTTCTGTGGCCATAAAATAGGCAATTTTTTGATGTCGGGATTGAGAGTTATGATCGACCGAAATTTGGAAGTTGTTTAGGAAAAATAATAAGGACAGAATCTTTGATTGGAAATTTGACTTCCTTAGAAGCCAAATTGATTTTTCTGTTCTTCAGGGAAGTTGT